>JABCMJ010003479.1:0-15768 GCA_014822125.1 Arbutus unedo
AAATATTATTTGAAAGGTTTATATTATTTTTTAACAGTAAATTCGGATTGGTACGTCGGTATATATCAATATGTACCGTATCAATAACAAAATTAATATGTCTTACGAGAGTGATGATTTTGGATAGTCGTAGTTCTTGGTGAAGGGAGGTTTTGGAGGGTAGTTTACAGAGGAGGTTCAAAGTGGACATAATATGTTGGGGGTTCCCCGTGGAAGTACTGTGGGTAGTAACGATATGTACAAATAGTTAGGTAGAGGTGTAACTAGTTTAATTTGGTCCAATTTGTCCTATAAATTCAGACGAAACTAGTTTTTTGATTTGAGCAAGACGTAAATCGAAAAATTGGACTAATGTTGTTCGGTTTGGCTCCGGTTTGGTCCGGTTTCCGATTTGAGTGGTTCTGGGTCAAAATCGTTAAAAAATGTAAAAAAAATAAAAAAGTCTAATTGTAATGAGCCTTAGTTTTTAGGTAATGTACTAGGCCGTGTATTTTTCAAGTGCATAAAAACTTAGCCTAATTTAAACTGAACCAAGTCAATAAAATTAAAAATTACAACCGATAAATAAAACACAATCTAAATCAAATTACATTCCATAAAAAAATACAATGGCATTAAAAAACTAAAAAAGAGTTCGTTAATTAGAGTCGTCAAACAGTTAAACTGCATAAACCTTTTCACTCTAATTGCGAAACCCTTGCAAAAAAAAATTAAAAATTAGAGGAAATCTTAAGCCAAGAGCATATAAAAAATAAACAATTCAACACATTATTTAATTATCTTACACCAATTAGTTTTTTTTCTTTTTGTGACTAAAAATCAGTGATAATTGAGTCTTCCTTCATTGCTTCCAACACCATTAAAAATAAATAATAAAATATAAAACAAATTAAATTATAATTGTCGATAAAACTGAAATTAATAACTTATAGATAAGGGGAACTTATATTTTAGTCCCTCCTCTTAGTGTTTATTATGTTTTCATCTCATGCACTTTACCACATTAAGTTTGTCTTTTTTTTTTTCTCCAAATAATACCAAATCTACCCTCTGGTTTAGTTAACCATGATTACTATCTATTCCATAAACTCACGCCTGTACTACCTAAAATCACGGCAACCGGAATAGAGTCTTCATCTCCGGAATAGGAAACGACATCTCCGCAAAACCACGGGACCGAGGAAAATCAGGCCACCATCGTCCGATTTGGGGACTTCGCCACAGATCTACGTCTTCTGTTAGTAAACGTCATGGTAAATTTACAGTTATTCTACGTCTTCGACAAGTTTCTTATAATATATTTCATTGTGATCGTATATTTCAGCATGTTGGTTAAGTTTGATAGTGTATGTTGCCAACTTAATGCAGCAAACTATTTGGGACATTTGACAAATTTTAATGTTATGGTATGTTTCAGTTGTTATCGTACGACTAGTATTTATGGTATATTTGTTGTAAGGTATAATTTACAAATGATATTATATTTGAATGTGATGGTAAATTTGAAATTTATGGTATATTCAGGAGTGATGGTAATTTGGTTTGTTTCAGTTGTTATGATACGGTTGGATGTGATGGTATATTTGCTACAGGGGAGAGATTTAACAGTGCTATGAGAATTGCCAGTTATGGTATATTTCATTGTGATGGTTAATTTGGTAGCGATGGTATGTTGTAATTGTTATAATAAGGTTGATAGTTATGATATACTTGCTTGAGTTGGTAGATTTGACAGTGACATAAGAGTTCAGTCTGATGGTCATTTCGCAAGTGGTGGTAAATTTGACTGATGCTAAATTTGAATCACATACAATGAATCAATCTACAAGTTGTGGTCTATCCATACAATATAGTCAAAGTCGTCTATCCATACAATATGGGATCACATGCAATGAATCAATCTACAGGTTGTGGACAAATTAGTAAACATCATGGTAAATTTACAGTTATTTAACATCGCATGCAAGTCATGGTACATTTCTCACGCAATGGTTCTTCACGTAAAATGAATCAATCTGTAGGTTGTGGTCAAATTAGTAAATATCATGGCAAATTTACAGTTATTTAACATCGCATGCAAGTCATGGTACATTTTTCACGCAATAATTTTGGATTTCAAACTCAACCATCGTACCTTGAGAAAAACGAAACTATTCATCAGAATTTATCAAATGTTGGGGTTTTGTTCGGTGCTCCAGTTATTGCAGAGAACAGGTACCGTCCGGTCCGATGATCGAATACTCCCAGCCGGAAAACTTCAATTCGACTCAATAACACGAAATGGTAAATATTCCAACCAAATCTAAATGATCCGGGGATATGATCGGAAAATAATCACAACTGCCATTTCGGTATACATATTCCTAAAGATAATGGTGATTCCATATTTTTAGGCTAAAAACGTGCTAATTGATCCGGGAGTAATATTCCTAAAGAGATTTGTGAACTCATATTTTAAGCATAAAAACGTGCTGTAGATTAACCCAAGCAGTTCAAAATTAACTAACCACAGGATAAAACGGTAAACTACTTCTCAAAAGTAATGGCAAAGTCGTATATTCATACAATTATAGGATGAAAACATAAGTTTGAAAAACGGATAGGATGGAACTCTAATCTGGAGGGGTAGAAAGGACCCCGATTTAATTTACCCTATAGATAAAGATTAAAATCTTATTACTGAATTCAAGTTCCTCCACTTCATTCAATTGGTCTTGTAGAGAAATGTGAGATGGATACCTCAACCAATTTTGTGCACAAACGAGAGCCTCTGTCATTTTGGGTGAGAGAGAAGTTCTATACGGATTAAGAATACGACCTCCTATGCTAAAAGCAGATTTGAATGCAACTGTGAATACCAAAATGGCTAGTATGCACCGTGTCATTTGAGAGAGGACACGATAATTATTGCAATTAGCCTTCCACCAACCCAATATTTCAAAGTTATCATCCCCATTTTCGCAACTCTCCATCCAATATCTATCTAATTTGAATTTGCTTACCATGTTGTTCTCTGCCTCTATGTGTTGCTTGTATTCATCATCTATTACAGCACCAAAATCTAAATCATCCTTTTCATTTTTTTCCATACGAGAAGATGATTCACCATAATTTTTGTTTGTCCTTCTTCAATGCTTCTCTCCTCATACCAATTATAAAGTCGTGTCATCCCATTCTTAATCTCTTCAACCTTGCTATTAACAATACCATCACTTTGCATGTCATAATTTTTTTTAAACTACATTTCATATAAGAAAACTTGTAACGGGGGTCAAGAACATGTGCAAACAACAACAATGGATTGATCTTCTCAAATTTTCTTCAGTATTTATCAAATTTTGTACTCATGTCTAAAGCCAATCCCATTAAAGCCTCATACCTAGTCTTACCCAATAAGTTAATTACTTTTTTAATTGTCATTAACTCTTTAAAACACAAGTTGCAAGTCACATATAAAGAGCCTGAAAATTGCTTAGCTGCAATGTAAAATGTTTTAAGAATCTTAACATATATCTCCCCAACTATCAAATCATGAAAATTAGGAGGTCTGTGTGTTAACCCATTTCCCTTCCCCTCCCCCTTCCCCTTTTTCTCTTTCTCTCTCTTTGTTCCTTTATTGCTCCCCAATGACATAATGTCACTCGACCCGCTATCTTCCCCTCGCAACTCTACATGATCAACCTCAATGTCCACACGAACCTCATCCTCTTTAATGCCACCAAGGAGTGAGAGCCTATCTTCTTCTTTCAATCTCTTAAAAGCCTTTTGATATATTAAAACCCTTTCCAACATGAAGTAAGTTGAGTTTCATCGGATTGCCACATGCAAACAAGGTACAAATTTAGACTTAATTTGATTTCTATTGACACATGACCTAAACTTTGCATACTTAGTCAGAAAGGATCTCAAATACTTAACAATGTTGCAAACTCTTGCAATCGAAACATCAACATCTTTCAATCCTTCATTAACAACCAAGTTTAAAATGTGTGCACTATACCTAACAAGCAAATTTTCATGATCCAATATTGTAGTCTTTCTTTTCAATGTCCTCTTCTTCATGAAATAAATTAACCCATTGTTTGAGCTTGCATTGTCAACCGTAATCGTAAAGAACTTGTCAATTTCCCATTCAACCAAACATTGTTCAACCATCATACCTAGTGTTTCATCCTTATGATTCGGAACCACACAAAAGTTAAGAATTTTTTTATGCAACTTCCAATCACAATCAATGAAATGAGCAGTAAGGCACATATAATTTAAGTTTTGAACTGATGTCCAAGTGTCCGTGACTGGGCTAATTTGTTGGTTGTTAAACGATCTCTTCAAATCATTCTTCTTATTCTTGTACAATTGAATACAATCATTCGCAATGGTTATCATAGATGGAATTTTGGTCCATTTCGGTTGTACCACATACATGAATTATTTAAAACCTTGACCTTTAACAAATCTAAAAGGCAATTCATCCAAAATAATCATTTAAGCTAAAGCCTGCCTACATGCATATTAGCATTGGGATCACAACAATAAACTTGACCACAATATATACACTCAACCCTCTCTTCTCACCCGGTTCATTCTCCAATTTATTAAAATGTTCCGACACTATAAATCTCACTCTTGAAGATTTTTACTCCACTTTCTCTTTACTCTTGAATCATCATCCACAATAATGGTAGGAATAGTTTCATCAATTTGTTCATTAACACTAGCAATAGTCAATGATGCATCCATCTAAGAAAAGATAAAAAGTAAAAATATAAGCAACCACATAACATTGTCCGAAGGAGGAGAGGAGCCGTGGTCAGGATCCCTCTTTCGCTCTCCATTATCAAGAAGCATAAAAATATCTCAATCAATAGGCTCTAGAACTGTATTTAAAAATATTGCTCGAAGGAGAAGGGGAGCAGTGATCAACATCCCACTTGCACCCTCCATTATAAAAAATGTGCCTGTTCAAATAGAATATGATTAGTTGATTACTCCTTTGTTCGGTCGTCCCAATGTTTCAACAAATTTACTATAAGTTTTTAGAGAAGGCAAACAATATACATTAGAATTTTTCGGGCAATATACAACTTGAGCTCAGTATTAATCTGCGAACAAAACATAACTCAATATATCAGAAGAACTTTTCCCTAGAAATAGTATTAATTTGCAAACAAACTTAGTATATAACGAACTCAGTACACGAACAAAATCAGTATATGACCTACAAAATCAAACTTAGTAGTCAGTATACAAACAAACTCAGTACCCGAACTCAGTACACGAAAAAACTCAGCATATGAACTAAAAATTCAAACTCAGTAGTCAGTATACAAACTCAAAAATCAGAAACAAAACTTAGTATACAAACCCATAAATCAGAAACATAACTCAGTATATGAACTCAAAAACTAGAAACATAACTCAGTATATGAAATACGAACCCATAAATCAGTATACGAACTCAGTAAACATAAATACGAAATCAAATGCGAACTCAGTAAACAAAATCAAATGTGAGCTCAATAATTAGTATATGACCCAATACCTATGGCCTGTAGCAACTTGAACTTCGTCCGAACTCGAACTCCAAACTCGAATCAGATCTGGACGGATAAGGTGAATAACAACATAGAAGGAGAGCGAGTGAGGTTGAGAGAATGTCGAAGGCTGGGAGAGAAAGTGGCGGAGAGTGAGTGAGGCTAGGAGAGAGAGAGTAGAGAGAGATAGATGAGTGGGAGTAGCTGAGACTAAGGGTGTGTTCGTTTGCTTGTTTGAGAAATTTTTTTCCAAACAAGTTTTTGGAAAAAGTTTTTCAAACATTCTTACTTTTTTTCCAAATAACTTTATCTCTCTATAAAAGAAGAGAGAGAAAGAGACACCTCAAAAATGTCGAAAAAATTTAACTCCCAAATTTTTTCTGAAACACTTATACCAAATAACATCTCAGAGTTTTTTTTTCTCAAAAATTATTTCAGAAACACTCAACCAAACACACCCTAAGAGAGAGAAACGAGTGCGACTAAACCTAAACGTAAAGAATAAAGTATAAAACCTTTAGGGTTAAAACTGGTCTGGTCCAGTCCGGTCTAGCCCCCAAATGTAAAAAATCGAAAACCAAACCGAAAAAATTTTAAAAAATCAAACTGGACAGGACCATACTGGTTTGATTTAAAAATCAAATTGAATCGAACCGAATCGATGGTTGGCTTGATTTATTAGTCCGGTCCAGTTTATCGGTTTACTTTTGCACTGTTATGGTTAGGTGATAATTTTTCATAGGGGAAGAGAAAGAGAAAGAAGACAAAGAGAGAGAGAGAGAAGGCAAGCAAGTGAGTTCAAGAAAGAGTGAGAAATTGACGCTTAACCATTTGTACATGGTTAGTACCTATAGTAAAGTTGGGTTCACCATAGAGGTAGAAATGGAGGAAAATGATTGGTTTGGAGAAATAGTGTTTCGTAGAAAAAAAGAAGTCAAAACAACCTTAATGTTGCATTCAGTTCAAATAACAATGACATCAAATCCGAAACACCACATTTCTTTAAAAATAGAATAGATCCATCAAAATTAACCCTCGATATGGTGCATTATCCAAAATTAAGTGGTATGCACTTAGAACTGTGAAATTACCATGCTTTGTATAATGCCACCCAAAAGAATCTCCAAGATACTCTGAACATCTACCGGTCAAAATGTTGCATGTAGCTTGATTGGGTCCCATCGGCTTAGGTTTGTAGACAACAACTCGCTGACTTTTGCATCGTCCTCTAAAGTTTTCCTTAAAGTGATCAGTTTCAAAGAAATGTTGGAAAACAATATTGAAAATATTCTGAAAATTTAAACAACTGTCACAAGACACATAAACACATATTATATACACACTTTGGCGAACATGGAAAATCATAAATTAACGATGAAGATATAACAAAAATCGAATATGATAATGTAATTGATCAATAATGGATTTAGTTAGACAATTAGCAAATTGAAGTTCGTGTGAATATACAGTGTTCTTAAGGCAAATTTGCCGTCTCATTGAAGGTGTTTGAGGTAGCAGTTGGTGTTTGTTTCACATGATACAACAATTGAAGACAGTTACAGGAACGCCACAAAGAATTGATGTGTCAAACAGAACTGGGTCCCTCTCTTTCTTACTCAATGAACGTGAACAGAAAAAATAATTGAAGTATGTAGAATGCTATGGGATTTCAAGGTACTATGGAATGAAGGATTTTGTACCAATTTGTACAGTTCGTGAGAGACCTTTAGGTTGCACAACAGCCAACCCCTTCATTTGTGGACCTTCAATTAGTTTTTACATCAGCTAATCAAGTCACAAAACATGTTGGAAACTAGAGAGTCATGGACTCCTCATTTCTTGGACTAATCATGTCTTAGCTCGAAAACCCACTCAAGTCCTATGCATAGCCCAATCAAATTGAACCCAAGCCTAATTTTCCGGGCAATAAAAAGGTAAGACATTTGGGCCTAAGGCCCAAGCCCAAGGCCAAACTTAGGCCCATGGAACTTGAACCACAACCCCAATCATGGTCTGGTTTGGGCAGACATCAATATTGGCGCGCATATGTTAATTTGGGCCAAAGCCCAAATTACCCAAGTCCTCCTTCCTTTGGAAAACTTTGGTACCCCAAAGGACCTAAACCCTTAAATGTACTTGGGACTTACAGGCTCATATTTGGAACATAATTTTCCTACATGGGATTAAATGACTTTTCACCCTTCCACATACCACACATAGAGCGCACATTGGGAGGCAATTTCTTATTCAATATTTAATAGATTTTGTTCATTCTTTCATGATTGTATTTGGTCCGTCTCATTAAGTGGTGTTGGCCCGATTGTTTATCTTAACTAACGTAATATAGGTTGGACAAGTTGCAAAACTCAAAATTTAGATTAAAATACTCTAGAAGCTGGATTTTTGACATAACTATCTGAAAAACGTTTACAAAAACCTACTTAGTTGTGAGGCCGAGCCCGAAAAACTTTCGGTGGAGCCAAGGGTGAAGGGTGAACGAAATCCATGAAACAGAAATGCAGTAAGTCGGTGAAAAGGAGTAAGAGAATTACCTGGGATGGAGGCCAAAATCGTGCAATGAAGACCTGCAATTGAAGGGCCTGATGAATAGCTTTAAAGATGTTGAATATGGAAATGGTGATTTGCAAAGGTGGAAGAAGGAAAAGTGGCCCTTCCTCCTTTCCTTAAGGCCTACATAGGTAAGATAGGGAAAAAGGGCACGAGAAATGAAGCAACAAAATGGGTGACCGTCTGATCCTTTCAACATGGCGTGGTCTTAGCAAAAGATAATTAATGCGCCTAAAATGGTGCATGTGAAGGCAAAGTAACAACCTGACATATGACCAACCAAAGATAGACATGTGTCAATATTGCAACTTTATTCCTTCAAGCACTCGTGTCAACCAAATGTGGTTGAGTCAATGCTTGGTTGAGCGATTATTATAGTGGGCCGAATTATCGGGCCTACCCGAACCCAAGATGATGGGTCGAATAGACGGTCTAAGCCCATGCTAATGGATCAAGTTGGTAATGTGGGCTCCTATCTACATATTACCAAACAAGTGAGATCAAAGCCATGCAAGACCCGAGGAGATTTATGGGTCATGTCGGCTGCGTAAGGCTTTGACCAATGCATTACCAAATGAGTCGTCAAAGGATTGACCGACACAAGAGTGGGGGCTCGATGTGCGGGTTGCCCTCGTGCTGAACAACCAGTTGCCGCTCGATTAGGGCAATCAAAGCTTTCTGGAGTAGTAGATGACCTTAATAGGAAGATGCACTATTTTGGGAAGTGCCCATTTAGAAAACCCTTATGCTACAAGAGAGTGGCCAGATTTAACGAATGATCAATTAGGGAAAAGATCCCATACTATTAACTTACCAAACCAAGATACTTGATGGCTATAAATATGAGATTGCAAAGAAATATCAGATATGTTATCAATTACAAGTAAAATCACTTTTGTACTTTTGCCCTACACGTTTTAACTTAAGTATCAGATTGCTTTTCGGTTAGTAACGCCCGACTAACACTAATTGGTTGTTCACTGCGCATGCTACAGGAGAAACTTGAATCAAGAAGACGAATGAGATCATAATCAGTCGATATTAGCTACTCGCATCAAGAATAAGGAATTGATTTGGAAGAATATTTTGCACCCGTGGCTAGATTAGAAGCAATACGCATGTCTCTTGCATTTGAATGATGTAGAAACTTAAATCTTCATTAAATGGATGTTAAATGTGCCTTTTTGAATAGTTTTATAGATGAGGAAGTGTATGTTAAATAACCTCTGGTATTTGAAAATCATGATAGACTTCTACTTTGATGGATTTATGGTGCACCTTATGTTTTTCTTGTGGAACTATACCTAATTATCATATCTGTCAAGTGGGTGAATGTAAGACTTAAATTTACATTTAGTGTTGTGGTGGGCCACATATTATATATGTTACATAAGTAATTGGTGGTTCAATAGAATTTTATATGGCTTTTATCTGATTAGTCAATAGATAAAGTAATTTCAAAATAAGACTTCTACTTGAATGAAAATTAAGAATTAACTTTAATTAGGGAACTAGTCATCTCTCCACCTATAAAGTGCATCTGATTTTTCATCGCTTTAATGTGACTAAATTGCTAGAAAATTAGGTAAGTGAGAGAACTCCGTTTTCCAGTTAGAGCTCAATGCTCTTTGTAAAAATATGTTTGTTTTATTAAAATAGAGTCGTTCAGGTTCTGCTCGAATAGATCCGGACATATTGAGCATGTTTATAAATATGGATAAGCCGCAATTATTTGTTAATCTCTGCTTAATATTTTATTTTGTGACATCATGGCATAAAAGTAAATTATTATTTATTTAACACTATTAGAGAAAACTTACATGTTCAACTATTTTCAAAATTTTGAAAAATACTTCACCTGCATCCAGCTCCATCTTGGACATTCCAGATTGTTTGGGAATTTTCTGCTGGAAATCAAGCGATAATCCTCAGGATATTTTTTTTTTACCATATTTAGTTTATTGTATTAGATGTATCATATTTATTTTTATTTCTGTAGTTGGCGGGATTGGATTGTCTAGTTTCCCGATTCTTGCGGTTACGTTTCCTTCTTATATTATCTCTTTAATTGTAATGTTCCATGTCTTAACTTCATCTATCCTTATATAAGGGATGATTGTATCATTTATAATATAAGACGAATTACAGAACGAATTGAGTATGTGTTCCTCTATTCTTTCAATCTTCAAATTCATTAAATAGTCAAAGATATTCACCACCATTATCCAAATGAACACATTTTAAGTTCTTCTCGATCTCTCTTTTAACATTGGCCTAAAAATACTTAAACATATCTGGAACTTGATATTTTATTTTTGATGTGTAAGTTTATAATTTTCTCGAATGATCATCAATAAAGGTAACAAAATAAAGTGCACCATCATGAGATTTAACTTTTAAAGGACCATAAAAATAGGAATGCACCAAGTCCAACAAATTAGGTTTCCTAGTAAGAAACTTATGAAATGCAACTTTATCTTATTTACTGGCCAAACAATGAACACAAGTTTTTAGAGGTATATATTTCATCTCAGGTAAGAGCTATTTTTTGGAAGAAACTTGTATCACCTTGTGCCACAATTCGGTAGAGGAGTCATTATCAAATGCATTCACAATCCCCTTGCAAATTTTTTCTTTCATCTTGTAAAGTGAGCAAGTCTTGTTCCTTTAAACCACTACAAGAGAACCCTTTGTAAGTTTTCATTTGTCATAGTTTCTATTTGTAGCCTTCATCATTCAATTACTTTCTGGTGAAGATCAAATTGAGACGAATATCCGGAACATACCTCACATCTCTAAGCACCAACTTCCACCCAACACTTATTTCCAAGCTAACATGACTCATGCCAACAATTTTTGACAATCCTTCATTGCCCATTCGAACAAACCCATAATCTTCTTATGTGAAGAAATCGGCTCGTGAAGTCACATGAAAAGAAGCACTGGAATCAATCACCCAATTAGTCTCTAGACTCACCAAATTAACACAACTCTTATCACATATCACCATGAGCTTACCATCGAAAGAACCCCCAAGTGTTTTCTTGCTTCTTTTCACCACGCTTCTCGCAATTTTCCTCATAGTGCTTGAGTTTGAGGCATTCTTGCCTCATGAGTCCTTGACTCTTTCTTGTGACAATAGTGACGTAGTATGTTTTGCTTTGAAAGTGATGTTCCCCTGAGACTTCAATCACAGTAGTGAGGGTTTTTACTTCTACCTCTAGATCTCCATCTTTTTTTCACAGCAAGTTCCTTTGAATGAGAAGAACCGTGAATTTTCTTCTTATCTCTTCATTCAACAATCTATTTGTAACTTGACTCCTAGAAACAACTCCATCTGACACCGAGTTACTAATCGTCACAACTAAAGTCTCCTAACTTTCGAGGAGATAGCTAAGAAGAATCAAAGCATGCAACTCATCATCAAACGTAATCTTCATAGAAGCAAGTTGATTAATAATGCTATTCATTTCATTCAAATGTTCCACAATAGGCTTGTCCTCTTTATAATTTAAATTCACCAATTTTTAAAAAAAGAATGCTTTGTTAGTGGCCGATTTTCTATCATAAAAGCCCTCTAATTTGGTCCAAAGAACGAAAGCTGAAGTCTTCACTGAGACATAATGAAAAATAGTATCATCAATCCATTGATGAATGAGTTCAACGACTTTTTAATTAAGTTTATTACAATTTTCATTAGACATGTCTGCAAGTTTAGCCTTAGCTTCAATGGGCCCATACAAATTTTTACAATACACGAGGTCTTCCAGTTTAATTTTCCAAGTCATCCAATTAGTTCCATTGAAGATGATCATTCTACCAATGTTGCCTTCCATGATTTACACCAAAAAATAGCCAACTAAGGGCTCTGACAAAAAATAGCACCAGATTCTCACAAGTATAATCACGGAGGAAATACAAATACTATAGCGAATAAGATATAAAATGCGCAAATCAAAATCCAACGAATCATAAGCACTTTTAACATGGTTCATCCAAATTTGAGGTACATTTACGAGACCGAAGTCTATTTTCACTAGCAACAAAATTTTACAAATGGGTTACAAGAGATACAAGGATATCATAAATCACTCTAAGGTGTGTTCTAAAAAAAAGCAACAAAATACAAATTTAGGTCTCACCAAATGCTAGAAGATCCGAAGAGAGACTTGACAATCTGCTCTGGTCAAAACTTAGAGCTCGCCGGGATGAAGAATGTACTGAAATTTCATTAAAATCGGAATAGTAATAGTCCACCAATCTTGAACTTGGAACAAAATCCTCCCATTTTTTTTTCTTCTCTCTCACCTCCCAATTCTGCCGCTTCTGTTTTTTCTCGTGCCCTGAGGAGTTGAAGATGGAAAAACTAAAGCATTCCCCTTTTCTATTGATAAATAACAAAATAATTCTAAATTAACTTGGCCCATAAAAAAATCCATGAAGAATTCCCCAATTAAGGAAGGATCCACCCAACAGTTTCATGAAAGTTCACAGGCCCCATATTGTTACTTGGGTTCTTTGATTATGGGTCAACCCGTGCTAGGAGTTGGGCCGAAAGCCTATTGGATACCCCAAAAAGTACTGAATTGTTGGCAAATTGTAACGTATTATTTTTACGGTATATGAAGAAAATGAGAGTTGAATATCATCTTAAAAGTATTCTATCGGAAAAGTCTACGGTCCTAAGAATTGAAATAAAAAAATTTGTCTGTACTTGTGGTCTTATAAATTTAAGTGAATCACTATATTTGATTTTGAATTCGAAGAGTTTTTTATTTCTAATTCTAGAACTCCTTATTCTATTGTAAAAAACACGAGGTAGTTTCTCCTTGAATTAAGCCAATTAAAGGTCTTCCCTCCCTCCTCGACGTGGGACTCTTCTTTATTTTCTCCTATTTTTACTTTTGATTCCGATGAGGTTCATATCATCTTTGGTAAGTTGTTTTTGGGGTAACATGTCTACGGACGTTCATAACCATTTGGCTGTATAAAATCATCTCAGTTGTTATTAAAGTAGCATTTCGAAAAGATGTTTGTTTGCTTGTCTTCTTCCGGGGCAATCTATGGGCCGCTCATTTTTTTTTTTAATAACCGAAGTATGCGGTCGATTTTAAAATTACCCCAAACTTAATATTGACTAGTTTTCAGGGGATCAATTTTAACGTCTACTTGAGGGACCCCATTTAATTTTAGAATTTTTGTTCTGTATGGATTGACCAGACCCCATAAGAGTTGATAATACCTAAGAGATAAGAGACAATTTTTAAATCATTAGTTTTGACAGTCAGATCAACCCCCGCTCATATTCGAAAGAACATTTTGCAGTGTTTTTTATGTTTTTGCCATGGCCAAATATGGATCCCTCTGCCGTAATCACGCAGCAAAGCATTTGGACATCTACAAGTACCATGGGTTACTTCATTCAAGCTTTGTTTCCTGATAGTGATAGATAAAAGAGATTCTTCCCCCGTTCACATGATCTATACGATGACACATTCAAGTGGTATGTTTTGAATTTAATAAAAAGTTTCGGAATATTCTTATATGTGCTTTAAGGAAGGGCCGGGAAAGCTGTAATACAAGAGTGTATTGTAGCGGTGTAGTATGGTAAATCGAAGTATTTTTGTCTCTATTTTTAAAAAAAAATTAATATAAATCTAATAAATTTTAAGAAAAATTAGGTCAAGCAAAGCTACGCCTTTTAGCGGAATTACACTAAAACATTCTCGAATCTATGCTTTTATATGCTATGGGTGCTAGAGATTGCGACCATATTCCATTCCTAATTTGGAGAATACTATAAAGGCAACAAAACCCACTCCTGGTAGAGATGGGATTTGTTTTCGAATATTTTCGTACCAAAAGAAGAATTAAACTAAAGCGAACATACAACATTCATAGTAATTAAAATGTAATCGTCATATTCAAGTTTAAAAACAACATAAAAACAGGAAGTATCATAAAATAAATCAAATAAATTACTTGAATTTTGATGTTAATAATTAAATACGTATTTTGTAACAAGTAATTATTTATACATATGGAAGTAACATTAAAGATTAATACATATTTATTTAGCTGCTTTATATAATACCTATGTCAATACTGTTGAATGGTGCTTTGAATTCAAAGGAGGACGGATTTTGGATAGTGACTGATATTATCAGTAGTAGCACTAGAACTATCGGTAATATGAGGTTTTGACTTTTTCGAACAATCGTCGGTAGTACCGGTAATATCAGCATCATTACTGGTGATAGGAGGTTCCAACTTTTTGGGATAACAGTTAGTATTACCGGTAATAGGCCGGAGTACGTGCGAGAATCCTAATAAGATTTGGGAGATTTGTTTTCCTAATCTATTTAGGATACTTTTCTATTCTTTAGGAGAATTGTTTTCTTATTCTTTAGAGATTGTTATTCTTTCATATTCTTTGGGGTCACTTATAAATATTGAAGACATGGTTCCCTAAAAGATATCCTAGAAGAAAGTTTGATGAGATCAAATTAATTGGTACTTCACATTAGGGTTTCGGATCACAGCCGGTCCTTGTAATCTCTCTTGATCATAGTGAAATCTATCTCTCTCTCCTCTCGTGAACGTACGTGTAAGTTATTGTTTATTCGAAACCATATAAATCTCTGTCTTTTTCTATTTTCTTGTTGATTATTTCTTCTTATTTATCGTATTTGTCATAATAAATTGGTATTAGAGCTTTGATGATCGATCCATCGATTACGGTTATAGAGGCTAAATACGAAGTTTAGAAGTTTGATGGGCATAACAGCAACTTCAGTCTATGGAGAGTGAAGATGAAGGCTTTGTTGGTTCAATAAGGGTTGCAGAAGGCTTTTCTTTGATCTGCCAAGAAGTTAGGAACGATGTTAGCCGAGTATTGAGAGGTTCTTGATAAGAAGGTGTAGGGCATAGATTCTGCAGGGTGAGAATATCCGTAAGAATATGCTAGAGAGGTTAATAACAGTGAAATCTGATTTAGCCAAAGGGAAAGAAGGAGAAATGGAAAGGGCGAAGGAGGAGGCAAACACTAGGAGAAAAAAGATTTCAGCTCTCTCTAACCCTGAAATGGGCCTAGGAAGATAGGTGAGAGACAAACTCTAAAAAATGGACAATGAGAAGCCTGGGAGAAAATCTCTCTCAAGCCTGAAGAAAGTCTTTCTTTCTCTAGAATACCCTATGTCAATCAGTTTTTCAACCCTTGAAATGAAATGAGGGGATCAAGTACATATAGACACACCAGGCCCATATTCTAGTGCCAAGTGTGCCAATGTATACTTGACACGTGTCCTTTTCCCAAAATGTCAAACCACAGTGGCCTCGCCCTCGCTGTGACTCGCGGTGACGGTAAGTCCTACGGTGACCCCTCCTCCTTTGAAGTCACCGATCCACTGGTCTCCTTTCTTTCTTGTGAGTAGGGTTGGGAGACCACGCGCTCGATCCCTCCCCGACGGTTGTCATCTAGCCTTCGCGAGTCCCCTCACTCGAGCCTTGCCATCGCGGCTCGGGTAGACAAGCACTAGTATCCAAATTCTGAATTTGGGGCTCTTCCTCGGTCTTCTCTCTGGCCTTTCATTCATTTGTCCTTTAGCTACGTTGCAGCTAATCGGTGCTAGCCATTCGGTGCATCACCTTGGACTTTGGTAGCGCT
>JABCMJ010003485.1:0-14308 GCA_014822125.1 Arbutus unedo
TGATGTTACTAAACCTTGATTACCTCTATATGTTTACACATTACATATCATTTTAAATGCTCTAAAACATTAAAAGGAAAACTTAAGGGTAGGGAACTTACTGAGTGTCAAAACTCATGGTGCAACTTCCTCCTGCCCCTGGTATTTCATAACCAGGTACCGACGACGATGGAGCTGAACCAGACTATACACCATACGATGATGTTTATCCCGCAGAAGACACGATCGAGCCATGGATCACTTAGACTAGTTTAGACTGCTCTGACTTTATTCTTAAAGTCTTTTTGGATGTAAACAGTCTCTTCAAAATGTATTTTGACGTATTTCAATAAAATGATGGTATTCTAGTTATTTCTTTCTTTTATTAACGTGTCCGAAATTCGGGGCGTTACACAAATGGAGTTAGATATCATTCTAATGGATGCAGTTTGCTAGATCTCGTTCTAGCTTATAAAGTCTTCAATTCACAAGAAAAGATAAAACAAATTGCGCACCAGAAATATAGAAAAAATTAGATATTTATTGAATGATTGAATGAATGACAAATGAGGGGTTCATTATTATTTATAGGTAATGAAATTTCAACTTTGGTAAGAATTAAACTAGACAACTTCATGCTAATTAGGAAACTAGCCAAATTTGATGTAATGGATTAATTTTTGTTTGAATTTATTAAACAATTATTCTCTTTCTTGATGTTCTATCATATCATATTGTGCATGAGCGTCTCTTATTCTACATAGTAGATAATCTGGTGTGTAGAGTTTAACTTACACACAGAGGATCAAATTATTGGTTCATGTATAATATAAGTTTTTGATTTACAGTCTTAGGTAAAATTAGACATACCACCAGTAGGACTATAACACAGTGTTTCAGTAGGTCTATCTTGACTACGAAAAATAGTATAATTTAATGTGTACATTTAATGTTGTTGACTTTGATTCATTATAGAGTGAGGCCTTGTGGACCAACAGTCTCGATGAGTTTGGTCACAATATTAAGTGTATAACAACTATTAATTATTAATGGAATCCACGTCCCTTTATAGGGATTGACGATATTCTCTCGAGGAAGTTTATAAGTTTCAATTATGTCAAACTCTGCAGGTAGATATTAGTATCCGACATAACGAATAAGTTAAGTGGAATGTCTCAAAGAATTTTATAGATGTTAATTGAATAAATTGTCAGTAATTTATTTTAATCAATGAGTATCTATAATTTTAACGTGAGGAAATAAATAAGCATTTAATAACATGTAGCTCGAAATATAATTTTAAGATATGGGAGGAGAATACAATTATAATTCTATAGTGGTATGAATTATAATTTATATAATTCAAAATTAATCTAGGCTGGACTAAGAATCCAGAATTATATAGGAAGTCTAGCTCATACTTCTCCTAGAGGTCTCTATCGTTGCCTATATATACACCGCTATGCCTTCTAGGTAAAAAAACTTGATATTCGAAAGATTAAGAGAAGTTCTGTGAAGGCAAAGAGATCACATCTTTGAGCCTACCCTCAGTACGTGATCAAGGTGCAATAGGATTATGGTAGAAGATCTCGAGGTCAGTCGAGTAAGATCATTCTCGCCCTACTCAAAGTTCGATCAGGATCAAACTATAAAGATAACTGAGATCAAACCAGACATATCTCGAATGTATGAACTCTAATTTCGCCTAGTAGAGTTTCATATTTTTTTGTTGTATAAACTGTACATGTTCGTCACTAGATCTCGGGAATCGATCCCTAACAAAAACAAGTGGCATTAAAGAAAAAGGAAATTTCTAAAATTAAAAATTTTTAAATAAGTAAAAATCCTAATTAAAGTTTTTAAATCTCAATCAAAGTTTTCATAAATTGATATTGCAATTAATGATTCTTTTTTATTTTATTTTGTCAAATCTTTTCAAAAAAATCAATGGTGATTCATCCTACATCATAAGGTATATGGGTAGAAGCTTGGCGATCAATTGCGCACATGATAGGTCAATTAATCATGCCTTGGCCTGAAAGATTTTGGTTGGTTTGGAAAGAGTATTGATCGTTGGTCAGACTAGAGCTCAAACTAGACTTATGATAACTATTTGGATATGAAACAAGTATAGTATTTATTATCACATAAATAACTTTCTTTAATATTAATTAGTGTTTGTCGCGTGTGCAAACACGATTTGATAATTTTTTTCCCTTTTCTCCAACTTTTTATTGGATTGAAAGTTTACGATAAAAAGTATTTCTTATAGAGATTTTTAGAAATAAAAAATGTCATCCTTAAAATTAACACTCACACCAAAAAATTCTCTTTATAATAGTAATCGATAAGTTACATCATGAGACTCAATCAACTCAAATTTGAGACTTTCATACAAGCTTTCTTTCACCAATTCGCTTGTATATATGTTAGTTTAAAATACCTTTCAACATATGAAAAGTACAACAAATTGTAAGAGCGAGAACTGAAAAAGCGTGAAGTCGGAATTGAGATCGAGAACGAAAAATCCAAGATTATATGAATTAAGTTATGTCACGCCCTCAATTTTAACATAACATTAATATAAAATGAATTACATATATGTTCACAATTCTCACTAAAAATCCAAAAGCCCTATTTTTAACAATAGTTAAGTTTTTACAACATTACAAAAGTTGGATTAAGAATATTACATTTGAGTTAAGAAATTCAAATCAACTAGAGTTATGATACGTCTTTTTCAAAAATAGATAAAAAGATGTCAAATAACTTCACGGATATGACTCATAGAATATCATGCACAACTCCAAGCACTCCATGCCAACTCCGAGCTATATATCAAGGACTGGACCTGAAAATAAATAAGGGTTGAGCCCAAGAACCCAATAGAAAAATTCTATGCAGATTTTACTTGAAAATTGAATGTCATGGCATAAAAGGTAAATAATAATGCTTAACTTTAATGTATTATGATAAGATGCGTTAAATTACAACCGATTCATTTCCGAATTGAAACCTACTCATCAGAGGCTCGTCTCACATTATTGTTCTCGTCATCATCAAGTAACACATTCGAATCCACAATAACGATATTTCATGCCTAGCATTCCCGTAGAATTCTAGTCTCATTTTTTAGTCATCCCATCGGGGAGTCTAGTTCACAACATTCCTAACATCTCCGTTGAGAAGTCTAGTTCGTATGTTCCTAGCCTTCCCATCGAGGAGTCTAGTCCACAATATTCTTAGCCATCCCATCGGGGAGTATAGTTCACATACCACATTAGTCATTGTGTTCACATACAACAAGGTCCATAAGTTACTCCCATTATTTCAATGTAACAACCGTGAATTAGAACCAAACGGTAATATGCCTCACCTCTATCAAGGATAACATATTTCAACGTTTTCAAGCAATAAACATAGTATCTATTCCATAAAGATGAACACTTTAAGTAAAAAAAAAACCCCAAACACACCCGAACATGCTCAAACCCTTAACACAAAGGGTAAATGCACAATATACCAATAATAAACCATAAACATGTAAGAGAAGTAAGAAAATCCATACCTCAAGAAGAAAATCTAAGGTTTAAGCTTAAATGATGAAACCCTAACTTCAATGGCGGAAGGAAGCCCAAATAAGCTCTCTCCAAGCAAGAACACACCTCCAAGTGCTAGAAACCAAAGAAAAATGAAGAATTTTTGAAGAAATTTGAGAGATATGGAGGTTTGATCAAGTATCTTAGGGTAGGGGCATGAGAGATATGGGTTTCTTAAAGAGAGATAGGGGAAAAATCTGATTTAGGAATGTATTGGTTGTGCTTAAAAAGTTTGGATCGTCACTTTTAAATCTGCGCGTCCACCCACGTGACTGGTCACGAAAAAGGGACAAATCGCGTGACTGGTCACGGAATGCCCTCTGATCAAAAATTTGAAATTTTTTAATTTTTAATTTTTTTATATTTATTTACCCTTCTTCTCTTCATCAAAACTCATCCAAATTATCATTCATCTCGTCCAACCCGTGTCGATATCCATTTTATTTACCGTAAAATATTTTTAAACATTAAAATAAGACGAGTCCTAACAAGTTAGAACTTTGGGTCATCGAATATGGATTTTTAGATTATCAATATTCACAATCAATTCAAATGTATATACTTTAGATATACTTTTGACGCATTAAGAGTACATAAAATTATGAGAGCGAGAATCAAGAAAGCGTGAAGGGTTTACTAGTATGAAAAAAATCTACGGCTCGTGAAAATTTACCCACAAAACTTGTCATAATTCAATATTAATAAACTAGATTCGCTTGAGTCTATAGGCTTTAAAATCTAAATAAAATCTAATCATTGATTTTTAAAATGAAAAATATTTTCTGAAAAAGTCTTCTGGAACTATAGCAATCCTCTATTAATATTTATTAGATTAGTCATTAGTCTTTTTAAGGCTCTTATGACGCTAGCTATGTCCCCTTGGTCGCACCAAGGTAGAAGTTTCGTAATGCATGAGCACCGGGCTAAGCGGCGATTGAGCAATTCAAGTAAACCACCGTGCCTTAATACAACATAGGGACATAAGGGAGAAAATTGTGAAGGTGATCTCGTTATCTACACCTTCCGTTGGATGAATAGAAGACCAATTGACGTGGGTTATCACGAGCATTAACGGTTATTTTTTTATGTTAAAAGTAAATAAATAAACAGAAAATAAATTTATATAGAATTATTGATTAACGTAATTTACTAATTGTTGTTAATGATAGTAAAATAAATTATTTTGTTTATGGGTATAACCAAAGGAGTCCAATGATACCAGTCAAAAGAGTCCGCTCCTCTCCGTTGGCCATTTCAAAGACTAGAAATATAGTAAACAAATTTGCAAACTTTCCTCGATAATCAAAGAAGATGAGTGCTCAAACAGAAACAGGAGAGAGAGAGAGAGAGAGAGAGAGAGAGAGAGAGAGAGAGAGAGCAGTTCTTACCTGTATTCTGAGGTCAATAAGACTACATTCGCACACCAGATGTTCATTGTGCAAGATGAGTACACTAGACGATAAACGATGCGGATAAACAAATCGAGTAAACCACAAAGTGGATAAACATGCAACGCTCTTGATAAGCACTACAGACGTTCATAGTACTAGATGAGCACACTAGGCAACAACTTTGATGAACAGACTGAATAAGTCACAAACTGCATAAACACAACCCTTTCAATCATCATGCAAACCTCTCGAACAAGTGCGCATCCCAAATGAAAATTTACTTGAAGAACTGTTCCTTTCATGGTATCGTACAAACATTAAAATTTGCATAGCACTAAAAACAGGAATTCAGAAATCAAGTCTCTCTGCACGATACGAGTGTTCTGAAATTCAGAATACTCAAAATGCTCTTTATAGTCCATAAGACAATGTGATTCAAAGAAAATGTCACGCTTCGCAAATAAATAACCCCGGATGCCAAGAAGGAAGAATATACCGTGTGGAAATCGGTATAGAATATTCTTTTCATTTACTAAATAGCTTCGAGAACAGCAAGCTTTATGACATCTAAATTCCCAAATACACAACTGTGGATATGGAAAAAGAATATTACATTACCTAAGGATTCTAGGTGATGTTAAGAGAGATTGTTGTGTACAGCATTTTACAAAACTAGAACTAAAAGGCACAACGATAACACATGAGATGGATATTTTTCACAAGTCGAAGCAGGTACCCGTGACCATGGATACTCTGGTAATGTGCCCTTCCGTCACCAGTGTCTACACATCCGGAGCTATTTAAGATGGAAGATGGAAGATGGAGGATGGAAGATGGAAAATACTCTGCATCGAAAGGGCAAATATTGCTGAGGAGCCATTATGGCCCACAATACCCATTATATATAGACCACAGTAGCATACAAACTCCTGCATGTGTTCTCCCATTTAATCTGTAGTTGCGCACGTGCAGTTCTTCTGGTGCTCCTTGAGTTCCTGCCATATTTTGGGTTTCACTCCATGAGGACTTCCTTCAGTTGCGCAAATCAAATACAAAGGTAACCAACTCTTATAAACACCTAACAAATATCATGAATCTGTTTGGGCATTGCCAATTTCAGAACTTAGTCACTTATATCTAATAAAAATCAAGCTATCGACAATGGACTTGAATATATGCCTTGCTAAGATTTGGATGTTACAGCCAAGATACAACATGATGGATTTTCTCCCCCCCAAACAAACCCCCCACACCCCAAAACCCCCCGCCCCCCCGGGGACCCCCCTTTTTTTACGATCCAATACTTTGCCATCAGTACTTGCTCAACAGGGTAGGCTAGCCAAGGAATGTTGGAGCTCGCATGCTAAATTGCTAATTGATGTTACAAACTTTGGATCCTACCCATAAGCTTAAGCTGGTAGATGGGGCCCATTCCATAACCATTTGTTATATATCGTGCCCCCAGGACCATCAAATGTGCACACACAGGTTGTTACTTTATGGATCTATCAGCTGTAGCCTCTTTCGGCTCCATCATTGTGTAACCTTTTTCTTGGGTGTGCCGTCGAAGTGGGTGTGCCATTTTCTTCTTTTTCATTATAACATGGGATGGAATGAGCCACACTGACATTGGTGAGGAATTTTTGTATCAACCCAAAAACTCAAAGATATTAGTGGAAAGTTCCCTCCCTCGCGCATATTTCAAGTGGATGCTAATTCAGTATTCAAGCAATGTGAGATTATATTCTCCACCACTGAAAAGTGAGAACGTTTAATATTAGCCTAATGCAGAACGTACCTGAATCTGTTTCTGCAGATGCTTGACATACTCAACTGCCTCTTCTAACATGTCAGCCGTATTAGTTTGCTGCATATATCGACAGGAGAATTTCCATGTCAACATTATGAAAAATGATTGAGAAGCATCAAATATTGTGAGCTTAAGCAGGAAGAACTAAAGCAGTAAAAGAATCAAATCCGAAAATCTAACCTGGTAAACCTTAAACTTAATACAAGATCAAACCCTACTTACAAAAATTACAAGGAAAAAATACAGCACCAGACTAGATTGACACAGACCACAACTAAATTATGGAGTTATAACCATTCAAAATCCAAGAGGTAGTGTATAACAAATAAAATCATAAGCATTATCAGTTACTTACTAAAACTCAATGTAATCAGCCAAGCCAAAAAAATTTCCATCCAGACACTGGAAGAAGTTAAGAGTCCTCTATGCTTGTATCATTGAAAGAAAAACCAATCACAAACTTCTCACCCAATAGTGAAATCACCAAGAAAGAAAGATACGAAGAGAAGCAGCATATAGACCCTCTTCAACTTCGGGACAGAAAACAACAAACTAAACTCATCCACTCATTTTTTCATCTACGTGAACCCGGCATGTATTCATCATCACTCATAATTCATCACCTTAATATATCTTCTGGGAACATTGACTAACCCTACTAATCTTCTTACTTTTTCCTCAAGTATTTGGCACAGAGGACCTGATTCTCTTTTTCTTTTTCCTATTCTTTAGAAGTTACAAAAGCACTCCCAAGGACTTCAACTTATTTATCAGAATGGGAGCATCCTTGCTTCGGATGGATAAAAATAAGGCAGCTCCAACTACAAAAACTTTCCTGATCTTTAATTTAGGTGATCATTAATTTTATGATGTGGAGCCTGCCTGCATTCGCTTAACTGAAAACAAGTTAGGAGTATGAACATTACAACAGACAGAGTTCATTTGTGACCTCTTTAAAGCTGCCAGCAGCATCGAGTGATGATAAAGAAAAACCAGTTCCTTGTGAAGTTATCTTGAATCGGGATCTTTAGATGGCATCACACAATAACTTCCATGTCACTGCATATACGGGCATACAAGAGGTTGGATCTTAGCTAATCTGGAGGTTTGGATGGACTAGATTGGGCTCCAGGCCTGCAATCAGAAGTCTTAAGCCATGGAAATGAAAGATTCCAGACTTCTCTCATACACTCACGGGAAAATCTATGGCTACTCCATAAGCTTAACCATAAACTGGTTTTGCACATGTAGCTAAAGAACAACTCTGGAAGATAAAGTTTGCTACCTGATTTGATCCAGAAATGGAATCTTAAGACCATCCTTTCCCGTTTAAAGCCTGAATCACTCCTTTAGCATAGCTTTCGATAATTGTCGGATGAAATCCCCATAAGTGGACATAGTTGACAGCCTCCTTAATAGCTAAAACCTCTAGCTGGCAGATTCAGGTGTGAATGCTAAAACCTCCTTACTGGCTAATCCAAAATTTTAGATAGTCAAAAGCCTCCATAGATTTCCAAAAGAACCATCTACCGACTATGTTTCCCATCCTATGAAGGATTCTCGTTGCAACACAAAAACCTAAATACATCACTCGTGCATCAATTCTGTCCATCCAGCACAAGTACCAAACCTTGATTTACGATGGGATTCCACATGGTTCAAACTCAATTACCTAAACGAAATGAAATTCCTAGGTTTTGAAATTCAATTTCCTCCAACCACTACCATAATGAATAATGAAACAATATAACAAGATGGTGGTGGTCAAGTTATGGCCCAAAAGCCAACTTGAGTTTATGGCATTGGAAAACACCATTTAGTTATGTTTGATCTCATAAATTCCTATAATCATCAATCTCCCAGAGCTTCTAAGGTGATGAAATTCATCTAATCCAATATCCCGTTGCCTTTAGCTAAGACAGATCTTAGCAACAAACTTTTCAGAATACATGCAAGAAGCAAAAAACCAATTCAATTCACATAACTCGATCTTAAATGACTTACTTTATCCATATTGGGCACAAGATCCTGAAGCTTTCTTATTCTGTCACTAATTCGAGTCCTCCGAACCTAACCCAAAAACAAAACAAAACAAAAAACTTTAGAACAAACTAGGAACAAAACCAAAAAACTGTAATCCACAAAAGTACATTGCCTGCCGATAAATTGATGAGCAACAAAAAGTAACTAAGGAACTTAAAGAAGTATTTCTTACCCTTTCAGCTATGCTGCGAGGATGGGTTGCACATCCACGCTTTGCCCGAACCCTACAAGGAACTGAGTCCTCCAATAGCTTCTCCATCTCGGTGTCCAACAAACCACTCATCCCACTTGGCTCTCCTTTCTACCTTTCAAGCATAAGTGTATATAAGCAAAAAGTTCATCCAGCAAGGGAAAGGTAGCGCAATACCAACAAAATTTCTGTCTATAACAATCTGAACATCTGCAGTCCTTTCATTTCAAATCAAAATAACCACCATTGTCCATTGTCGATCACATTTTCAAAAAAGGTCACTGCCACATAATGATTCTCTATGGATTTTGTATGTAAATATCAAAATTGAATTCACTTCATCACTTCAAAGAAAGGAACTGCACAATGGACAGAGGATGTATATATTGTTCAAACAATATATTATAAACAACCAAAAAGCTTCCAATTTCTCAACAAAATCTAGATCCGTAGACATTTTGCCCCTCCTATTACTGACCCAATTACACAATTAAGAAAGAAAAAAAAGACAACAGCTCACTCTGTATATTGGATTCTCCGTTAAATCCATGAAGAGTCATACTTTCATACAAATTCACAATATCAAGCATAAAGGAGCCACTAGCCAAGGCTTCTTCCAAAGTAAAGACATGTATATGATACAGAAATACATGCAGAACCAAAAAGCTTCCAATTTCTCAACAAAATCTAGATCCGTAGACATTTTGCCCCTCCTATTACTGACCCAATTACACAATTAAGAAAGAAAAAAAAGACAACAGCTCACTCTGCACATTGGATTCTCCGTTAAATCCATGAAGAGCCATACTTTCATACAAATTCACAATATCAAGCATAAAGGAGCCACTAGCCAAGGCTTCTTCCAAAGTAAAGACATGTATATGATGCAGAAATACATGCAGGTCCAGCTACAGTACGCACCCACAAAAGGTGCAAACCATACGTCCCACCACAATGATTTGTAAGTTTTAACAACACAATAATGGTCCGTTAAAACTCATAATAAATTTTATCACAAACTTCAAACTTTCACCAGAAAATCTCATAATAAGAAATCACAATATTCAAAACAAAGAAACAGAACACAATTGTAACAAATATTTTTCTGACGGATTCACAGCACGCGCCATCGTAAACACCACCACAATGATCCTTAAAGTTCACTACAAAATCAAAAGATGGTAGCTAGGCTGGGTCCCTTAAATTTCTACAATGAAAACATACACGGGAGAGATATAAATGCTCGCAATTAATTAGAAGTCAACATTAACTGACCAATTGTGATGAAAATTTTGAAGAGGGGTGTTCTGAATCTGCTTCCTTCAACCGCTTACTAGAGGGAGAGACGTCAACAGACGACGAAATATAATCGTAATTGGAAGGAATACCAAAATTCGAAAAGTAACCATCGGGACCTAAACTGATCTGCGCAAGAAAATCCGCCGGAGAGCTGTTATGTCGGAGGAATCCCAAGCCCGAGGCGTCACCTCCACCGGCGTCGAATAACCCCGGATCGACGTAGCTGGCGGCAGAGTTTCGGGTAGTAGGTAAAGCCGAGCTTGTCGGAGGGAGTTGAGTTTGAAACTGAGTCGTTGGCTTCAGTAGCAGATCGTCTTCTTCTTCTTCTTCTCCTGACTCGAGTAAAGCTTCAAGCCATGTCGCCGGAGCTGACCGGAACCGAGCAAGTCCTCTGCTCACTCCACCGCCTCTGCCTCCACCTCCACCTCCACCTCCACCTCCGCTTCCACCTCCACTGTTGCCTCCGCCTCCGCCGCCGCCGCCGCCAGGTTGCATCTCGCTACAGTTTCAGGTGCTTTGGTGTTGTAGTATCAATGGCCTCTCTCTCTCTCTCTCTCTCTCTCTTTCTTTGCGGGTAAGACTAGACAGTCCTCATTTCTTTTCGGAAGTCCAATTTATAATTGTCTAAATGTATAAAAAATAAATTTATTTAATATTATATATTCATATTTACCGTTTCGTACAATATGATAATCACGATTCTCCACCGCTTATTACAAAAAGTCTACTGGGACAGTTCCATATG
Organism: Arbutus unedo; assembly: GCA_014822125.1. Classification (NCBI taxonomy): domain Eukaryota; kingdom Viridiplantae; phylum Streptophyta; class Magnoliopsida; order Ericales; family Ericaceae; genus Arbutus; species Arbutus unedo. The sequence goes on from JABCMJ010003485.1 coordinate 11,057, forward strand.
TGTAGCTAGGTTTTAATACGTTGCGGAGAAGAGCAATCTAAGGCGGGTAAATTGTCACCATTACCATTTACCACTTATTTTGAGAAGGTCGTCTCCGTGATGTTGGACGCCATCTCTGGATTGTCGAATGATCGGAGGTTCCATTGCCAGAATTACTTAAGCAATCAAAGATAGCCGCATAGTGTCCCATGCTCTGCATTTTTTGCGCAGTCTAAATAAGATATTTGGGTAGACACTTACCGATTGACAACCCACATTACAGGTCGATCGATCACACCTTGACTTTGAAGACTCAGGTTGGTCTAAAAACATATTAACCGATGTGTTCGGTGTAGAATCCAAACCGGATTCATCAATTATATATCTAATAATTGTATCATTTTTTATATATGGTTGATCAAGCATTTTATTTAACATCTTTTTATCTCATTGCATTGCGCGCTTCTCAAATATAAAATAATATGGTATCACCCTTCTCAATTATTACATACAAATCTAATAATATGAAGGAGATCTAATGACCATGAGCAAAGTTTTGTGTAGATAAGTGAGCTTATTTGACGCAACTCAAGTTTTTAAATTTTTATTTTTGCCATAATTTTAAAATTATTAACAAATTTGACCATACAAAGTTACAGTATTGTTTACAGTTTAGGGTTCCCTCGAAATTCTTCAAATTGAAAGATTTAAATTTTCTTTTTTGATAGAATTTGGTAGACGGTTATACGTATACAGTTCAATATGACCTCCGAAAAATACTTCTGAATTCCTTGATATTGGAGCGAGGGGAAAAGTTTCTGTTGACTAAGCAAATACCGATAATGAAATGAAATGAAATGATAGACTTGGTTGTCCTCAAACAAAGTTATAATTTTCTTCCATTTTTGAATAGATTGTTTATGTGTGTATATATAGCAATCAATTTATCTTCTCATTACACTCATATCTTTACTATTAATTTATCGATAGCAACATTTTACAAATCCAAACAATTCTCGGGTGTCCTCTATTAGTTAAGTTTGTGAGTCAAGTTTAAATTAATTACGGGTGAATAAAATTTATTTATCTTGGATCGTCTAAAATTATTTTGAGATTTTATTTTGATTATTGAAATAATATATTTTGTTTTGATTAATTTTTTAGTATTAGTATTTTATAATAAAAATCAACTCAATTAGGTATCGATAGGTGATTGTCCTAAAAATTTATTTTCTTAAACCTAAATAATTAATAGTTTAAAATTAGATTTTTAGGCCAAGTATCTAGAAATGTTCGATCAAGCAGAGTTTTTTCGTGAAATTTTAAAAAATTAATATAAAAAATAGATTATTTTAATTATCAAAGAGAAATCTCGAAGTGTCCTACACAATTGACGATGAAGAAAGTTTATTCACTCGTCGACGAACAAAATTAGACTCAAAATTATAATAAAAAGTAATGCTACGCACATAATTATTTGTGCATAGATAAATCATTAAGTGTATATAAAATTCTTATTAATTTATAAATTATACATATATTTAATAATTTTAAATATATTTACGGTTAAATTTATACACGAATAATTTTGTACACGGACTTTTTCTCGCGGCAAAGACATATTTTTGTTCCTTAGTAATGGGAATTCCGGGAGGAGCGCGTGGATACGGGTAGTTGCCCCTTGCTTTTAAATTGTCTGGCTTTTTATGGAAAAGTTAAGGAGATAAATAGTGGAGTGCCCCCCATCCACAAATTACCAGACCCCACAAAAATGGTGTGGTGGCCCCCACCCCCTTAGGCTGACAGACGAAATAGTGGTTGGGAGGACCACACTTTATGGTTTTAGTCATCAATGCAGCTGAAATAATCAAACACATATTAATTACAATATATGGGAAAAAAAATCTCAAGAGTGACGTGACTATGGCGTGTTCCCTAGAGGTTGCTTGAATTTCATTTAGGGAAATTTGTACATGTATTTATCAATTTCGTACCGATCAAGCATATTATTTTTATTACTGATACAATTTGTATTAGTATCAATATGTATTGGTCTATTATTTTGAATTTATAATTAAAAAATAATATATATTTTTTAAATAATATCTCTCAATAAAAAATTATATTGTTACTTGTTCTTTGAATTATTTGACGTTTATATTGTTGTAAACAATTGAGAGGAGGCTCTTCCTTAAACAATCGTAGCTATAGAAGATTAAACAATTTAATAAATAATGAAAATCTATGGAGATTAAACAATCGAGTGGGGGCTCAATGGAAAAATACATATATATCACAAAGAGAGATAGGTCGATATATAGGAAATTAAATAATCGAACAACGTATTAAAAACATAGTTACCGAAGATTAAACCAATTAAATTACCAATGAAGATATATGGAGATTAAACAATTGAGAAGGGGCTATGTGAAAAAATACATACCTATCACCAAGAGAGATGGGTAGACAAGAGATTAAACAATGGAACAACATATTAAAAACACAACCATTGGAGATTAAAAAATTGAATAACCAGTGGAAATCTATGGAGATTAAACAACTGAGAAAGGGCTATGTGAAAAAATACCGATCTATCACAAAGAGAGATAGGTAGACAGGATTAACCAATCGAACAACATACTAAAAAACACAACTACTGAAGATTAAACAATTGAGTAACCAATGGAAATCTATGGAGATTAAACAACTTAGAAAGGGCTATGTGAAAAAATACATACCTATCACCAAGAGAGATAGGTAGACATGAGATTAAACAATCGAACAACATATTATTTTCTTTCTCAAATCTCAGTAAAAGAATTGGTACAATATAATACCAAGAGAGATGGGTAGACAGAGTAGAACAAGCTTTAACAATGCAAGAGAGATTGACCGACTTCTTTTACAAGTTTCATAACCTTCTTCAGTCTTCACAGCTTCAATGTTGGATTTCGTAGACAAATAGATAACTATGTAATTGCCCGAGATTTTCAAATTTAATAAATTAAATTAAAAAATTATTTTATTGTATTTTATAATAATTAATCTGCATCTAAGACTTAATTTTAATGAAAATCAATGGTTTGATGAATTTTGTTGAATGAACGATGAGGATGGCGAGTGCACGGGTGAGATGTGTGGAGAGAAGAGCACCGAAGTGTAGCCGGATTCATCCTCCTCGCCAATACACTTCTTGTATGATCGATCGGCAAAAGCGTCGCTGATGCGCTAGTCAAATCAATATTTTAATTTTGTAAAACTGATCTTTGCCTC
>JABCMJ010003501.1:0-23535 GCA_014822125.1 Arbutus unedo
TTTTTTTTTTAAGAACTCATAAAATTAGAGGTTGCAGTTATTTTTAAAATTTTGATCACAGTTAAAAGTTTGAATTTTTTTAACCAATAAAATTTTGATCTTCACACTAATTTTTTATTTTTTATCTTTACACTAATTTTTTATTTTTTTTATCTTCATACTAATTCTTTCTAATTGTACTTTGTAGAGAAATTAAGCATCAGAAAATTTATATTATTATAATTTAATATTTATCTAATAATGTATTTCAATAAATTGTCTATAGTTATTCTTTTTACTTTGAAAATGAGTATCTTATTCTTTTTATTGTGTAAAAATTTAAATGTTCAATCCGATAACGCAAGATGCGAAAGATAGAAAACTATCGAAAATATCCTCCGACCTTTTAAGTTTTGCATGTAAATTTCTATACTACAAGATTCTTACCAATTCACATGATATGTCTTAAATACTTAATCTACTAGATGTGGTTAATTCCATTAGTGTACCTTGTGTATTGGATCGTGACATGCTAATTATTTAATGCATAAATTATTTTTATGACATGAAAAGGATAAAAATAACGTAATATAGATTTAATTTATGCTAATTCCGAAATAATTTTTTAAGACAATGATAAATGTGTAGTATTTTTTCGAGAATAAAATTTAAAAAGTACGGTTCAAATGAGCGGTGCTGATCACCTTTTTCTTCTAAAGTTTGGCGGATTAAGACATGTTATAAATATGAAAAAAGTAACAGTAAAATATAAATCAACAAATAACTTACCATAATCCAACAACCTTTTATCAAAATATTTTCAATTCACAGTTAGTTTTGAAATAATTTTTGAAGTCAATGGTAAATTTTTAGTATTTTTTGAGAATAAAATTCGGAAAGTACAACAAAAAAGGATTTAAATGAGTGGTGACGGTAATTTTTTTCTCAAAATTGGACGCATTAGGACATGTGATGAATGTGAATATTTTTGGATAAATTAAGAGGCAAATCAATAATTTTAAATATTTGATGCAAAGCTAATAAAATTAAATAAATAAATAAAAATAAAAAAATATTCTAAAAAAATCACGTTTGCTTTTCTTCTTGGATTGCTAACATTTTTTTCTTCAATTTATGTATCACAGAACACTTAAAAAAATAAAAAGTAAAAAGTACCATAGAACACTTAAATATTTTTACAAGAAACTTAAATTTTCGCCTTTAAATTTTTAAGTACCACGGAACACTTAAAAGAACAAAAAAAAAATTCAATAATCGAATTCACAGTTGATATTTAAATATTATTTTTAGTCAACTGAAATTTTAATATTTTTACAAAATAAGAATAAAATTAAGTTCTCTTCATAAAATCAAGTCCTTAAAATAAGGATTACGCCAATATTGTAAAAAATGACAAGCTGATGGTTTTTTGGTCTTTATGTAGCTACACCCCTCTCCCTATTGTTTTGCGGGATGAGTGAAAAATAACTCTCTTTTCACGTTGCCACATGCCTCCTTAATCCTTGCAACAAATTCTTTCTGGGTCCCACATAATTTTCCTTTTCTCGCAACCAAATCTCTATCTCATAACCAAATTATTTTTCCCTTTTTTGCCGTCAAATCACCTCATGCATGGCCCCACTAATTAAAATAAATCCAAAATGGTAAGTTCATTTTCTGGCCCCAACAGTACCCCCCTCAAACCCTTGATTTTAGAAAAACAAATTCGAGTTTGGATATATCATAACCCCCGCACGCATATCTAAATATAACCGCCCTCTTTGAACGTGATTAGACTCTTGCTGTAGTCATAATGGCTCTGTCAACATCACCTTTAAATACTCGAACGTTACTTTTAGGACTTCACTTTACACTTTTTTCTCCACCTTCTCCCCTGCAACCTCCAAACTCCATAGTCACTAATTGATCAAACAACCCCTCTAAAAGTACTAATAGCTCTGGCCGACAACTCCTTTATGACAACCATGCTCCCATTGATACCTGCATCCTCATTCCCGTATCTGGTTCTCATTCTTGGGACAAACTTTACAGACTAAGTCCTTGTTTCGACGGGCATCTGGATAAATTCTATTCTCTATTTCAAAGTAATCTCCCTTTTAAAATGGGTAATTTACATAAAAATCTCTTTATCTATCATTCAATTTCACTTGACCCCCTTCTTCTTCTAATTGTTCCCATGCATTCCAAGATCTTTTCAAATGTAACAATCGACCATTTTTAGATTGACACACATAGTCGCATACCGTATTCTCCTCTAACTGCGTTAATTCAAAAAGGGTCGATTATTACATTTGAAAATATAAGGGGGTACATTGGAACAATTAGAAAATGAAAAGGGTTAAATGAAATCGAGTGATAGATGAAGGTCTTTTTTTATGTAAATTACCCTTTTAATATGGACTAGATAGAGTAGTAATAACCCATCGTCCCCTTGGAGAGAGATGGGCATTTATGATGTCTTGATGGTGAGTAAGGGCTCCATTGTTCATTTCGCCCTCTACTCACCAAAGAAATTCCTACCAAGAACTATCATGGTTGTGCTCTTATGCATAGACTTCTCCTGGACCATTCTTTTGATCAATGCTTCTTTCACCTGTTTACTTTATCTGTTGCCCAAACTAGACTTCTAGCTCCCTTATGCCAAAACACTCTCTCCTTCTTGGTTAAAGACAAAACAACAAATTTGGACCCCACTCATCAAGAGCAACAATGTGTATGGGCCAGTTTTCTCACTGCTCGTGACCTTCCTTATGGGATGTGCTTCTCCCTAATAACAAATGTGGAGTATTCATTTTGGGTAGACTCAGCTAGTCCCCATTTCTCCTTGCGAATCATCCAACGATTGACTTATGGCCCGACACATCCTAGACGTTGGAGAAAGGAAGGTGGCCTTTCAAGAAGCCAAGATTAGGCTTGAATAGTTTGTTCCTCACACGTTTGAAGAAATCTGATAGAACTGGTGCTAGAGATAGAAGGAAAATGAAAGAAATTGGAAGAAGGAAGAAATAACAGTAGGTTATATTGATGGAGAGAAGGATTACAGCTTAGGGAGCATCTCGTCCCTACTTGACATTACAAAAAATTAGTTCCTGCTATCCATACTCCCTTTCACTTCTATAGCATCAAGTCCAACGACTAATTCTGAAATAACAAAATAGAATAACAAACTGTAACAAAACTATAACAAACTATTCTAACTTTATTATCAGATGTGGTGAGCGCGCTTATCCAGCTGGAACGCTTGCCACGTCGATTGCTAGGTCTAGTAAGGGTCGTATCATCCCGTCCCCCATGAGATAAGCCTTGACCTCAAGGCAGAAATGTTGGGAACCTAGCCTTGATGTCTTGATAAAACTCCCAGGTAGCATCTTCCGGAAAAGATTCAGACCATTGAATGAGGATTTGAGTCTCATGTTTACCTTTGTGTTTAACCAATCGTCTGTCTAACATGGCAACAGGTTGCGGAACTGGAGTACCATCACTCCCAATTGGAGGTAGAGTTGTGCAACTGCAATGTTAGCTCCCAATTTCTTTTTCAACAAGGACACATGAAACACAGGATGCAATTTGGAATGAGAGTGTAAGTCCCGAAGATAAGCCACCTTGTCAAACTTCTTCAACACCAAGAAATGGACATAAAACCTAGGTGAGAGCTTCATGTTGGATCTGGATTGAAGGGAGGTCTGTTTGTAGGGCTGCAACCTTAAGTAAACCCAATCCCCACTTGAAATTCGCGTTCAGTTTTGTGTCGATCCGCTAACTGCTTCATCCTATTCTGAGCGTGGACCAAGTGCTCTTTAAGAATCTTGAGGGTTGTTTCCCTGTCATGGCCCCACTGGTCGATGGCAGCTATACTAGAAGATCCAGGGATGTAGTGAATATGTGAAGGAGGAACTTGACCATATACAACCTGGTATGGTGTCAGCTGAGTAGCAGAATGGTACGTGGTTAAACCACCATTCTGCCAAGGGCAACCAGTGAGACCAAGCCTTAGGTCTGTCTCCAAAAATGCATCTTAAGTAAACCTTCAAGCACCTATTAACTACTTCTGTCTGTCCATCTGTTTGGGGGTGGTAAGATGTGCTGGGGTTAAGTCTAGTACCCTGCAACCGAAACAACTCCCCCCAAAAAGAACTGATGAACACTGTATCCCTGTCTGATACTATTGAAATAGGCATTCCATGTAATTTAAAAACTGAATCCAAGATAACCTTGGCCACATCAAGGGCTGTGTAGGGATGAGCTAAGGCCATGAAATGTGCATACTTAGATAAACGATCCACCACCACAAAAATAACAGAATGACCGTGAGAAATAGGCAGTCTTTCGGTGAAATCCATAGAAATGTCAGTCCATATCCTATCTGGAATTGGTAGTGGTTGTAATAGCCCAGGAGTAGCCACTGTTTTAGTCTTATTCTTTTGGCATATATCACATTTAGCCACAAAGGTTGAAATGTCCTTCTTCATCTCCTTCCAATAAAATAATCTCTTTGCCCTCTTATGTGTCCTCTTAGCACCAGAATGCCCTCCAACAGGACCTGTGTGCACTTCCTACATGATTAGAGTCCTGAGCCCATGAGTTGACCCCACCACTAATCTGCCTTCGTAAGTGAGAAGGCCATGGGACCATACGTATCCTTTATGGGCGTTGGAATCAACTTCCAAGTCGTCAATAAGGGATTTAAGAGCTAAATCTGTCTGCAAAGCCTGTTTTAGAGCTACAAGCCAATTTGTTTGTACTATAGATAAAGTTGAAATGTGACAGCTTGGTCCATCCCCTGTCGAGAAAGTGCATCAGCCACTTTGTTCTCTTGTCCTGACTTGAAGACAATCTCATAATCATACCCCAACAACTTTGTCAACCACTTTTGTTGCATTAAGGTAGATATTTTTTGGTCTAAGAGATATTTCAAACTGAAGTGATCTGTTTTGATAACAAAGTGCCTACCCAATAGGTAATGTCCCCATTTGTGAACAGCGTAGACCACCGCCAATAATTCCTTTTCATATGTGGATAACGCCAGATGTTTTGGAGCCAAAGCTTTACTTACGTAAGCAATGGGGTGTCCTTCCTGCATGAGTACTGCCCCTATGCCCACCCCAGATGCATCACATTCCAAAGTAAATTCTTTGTTGTAGTATGGTAAAGCTAGGACTGGAGTAGTGATCATAGCCTCCTTTAATGCTCGAAATGCTAACTCAGCAGCTTCTGACCATTCAAAAGCATCCTTCTTGAGCAGTTTGGTCAGTAGTTGGCTAATCTTTCCATATCCATTCACGAATCGTCTGTAGTAGCCAATCAACCCCAAAAATCCCCTTAGTGCCTTGAGGTTAGATGGTCAAGGCCAGTTCTTCATTGCACCTAGTTTCACTGGGTCAGCTGATACCCCTTTGTCTGAAATGATATGCCCTAAATACTCCAGAGATTTTTGACCAAACACACATTTGGACTGTTTTGCAAAAAGTTGATTTACCCTTAGTAGTTTCAGGGTGGCTTTCAAGTGGGTTAAGTGTTTAGTCCAGGACTTACTATAAATGAGTATATCATCAAAAAAGACTAAGATAAATTTTCGGAGGGATGGTTTAAAGATCGTATTCATTAGACTTTGGCACGTAGAAGGCACACTGGTAAGGCCAAATGGCATGACCAAGAACTCATAGTGGTCCTCATGTGTACGAAAAGCTGTCTTCTCTATATCCTCCAGAAAAACTCTGATTTGATGATACCAGCCCTTAGATCCAATTTAGAAAAAACTGCAGCTCTATGCAACTCATCTAATAATTCATCTATGATTGGAATGGGAAATTTGTCCTTGACTGTTATCTTGTTTAGCTCTCTATAATCAACACACATACACCGCGTACTATCTTTTTTTTTTACTAGCAACACCGGAGAGGATAATGGACTTACACTAGGTCGTATTACTCCAGCGTTCAACATTTCCTTCACAATCTTCTCAATCTCATTTTTTTGTATATATGGGTACCTATATGGCTTCACAGAGACGGGTTCGCTTCCAGTTTTAAGAGGAATTTTATGGTCTATTGGTCTGGTTAGTGGTAAGGTTTTTGGTTCAACAAATACATCAGAATAGCTATGTAATACAGATGTTAAGTCTGGATGTACCTCCACTTTAGTGGTGCCTCTTGCCTCCATACTGAAAAGCTGTACCATAGAGCCCCACTTTGCTTGTTGCAGAGCCTTGCCCATTTGTTTAGGAGTCACTTGTTCTACTTTGCTTTGATCAGCTCCCTTGAGAGTAAATGGTTTACCCTGTATTTGGAACTGCATTATGAGGTTCTTGAAGTCCCACATTATTGGGCCCAAGGTGGATAGCCACTGAATACCCAACACCATATCACATCCTCCAATGGTCAAGATTCGCACATCAGCAGAAAAAACTTCACCTTGCATTGCCCATGCGAAAGCTTTACATATTCCTTGGCTACTTAATTTTGTTCCATTTGCTACAGTAACAGTCAATTCTGGAGTTGGTTCAATTCCTTGGCCAAAACACCTTGCTGTTCCCTAGTCCCCAAAGTTGTGAGTGCTACCCGAGTCTATGAGTATGATTATGGCTTTGCCCTTCACTGTCCCTATTATTCTCATGGTCCTGAATGAGTTGCTGCCAAATAAGGCATGCACTGAAATCTGCATCGCATCATCTGTTGGTATCTCCTCTATTTCTTGCTATCCTGCTCTGTGTCCCCATCATCACCATCGTCCCCAATCATTAAGTATAGTTGTTTCTTCTGACACCTGTGTCATCTAACGAATTTCTCGTCACAATTATAACAAAGTCATTTCTCTCTTTTGGCCTCCATTTCTTTTGGAGTTAGCCGTTTGATTGGGTAAGAGGTGGACGTGGAAGATGACTTGTTACAGGTTTTGATACGAATGGAGCAGTGTTTGGAGATTTCAATTCAGGTCTTATCCCCGAAGAGAACACCGGTTTAGGAATGGTCAAATTGGGAGTTGAAGTAGTCCATCCAGTTGCATTCGTCTTGAGTGGAGCTCTGGATCGCCTGGAAATTGCTTCTATGCTTTTCTCCTGCAACTAGCAAGTCCAATGGCATGAGAAATGTTTGTAGGCCTAAACATTTGCACACCCGCCTTGATTTCTTCTTTTAAGCCACTCACAAAGCAACTTACAAAGAAGTCCTCAGTAAGTCCTGTGGTGCGATTTTTCAGCTCTTCAAACCGCTCTTGATAAACCTTAACTGCAGAGTACTGACTCAGTTTGTTCAATTCCCTAGTAGCGTCCTCATAAGCGTTCAATCCAAACCTCATTTGTAGTCTGTACGTAAAATCCTTCCATGTGATCGACGCCTGTGTTTTCTCGAGCCACTGGAACCATTGAATCTCCTTTTCATCGAGGTGTATAATGGTTAATTTCACCTTCTGAGCTTCTTCGATTTGATTGAATTCAAATAACCTCTCACACTTGTAGACCCAACCAGTGGGATCTTCTCCTGAAAACCTAGGGAAATCGATCTTCGCGTATCTCGTTTGAATGAAATTGGCAGGTAGGAGTGGGTTTTTGTGGGGCGCGGTTGAGGATTCAACCAATTCTGCTTCAGGAGGGGGTGTGCTCTTGTTGGAATTCTGGTCGTACCTCATCGTTAGTGCATTGATCATCTCCTTGAGTTGGTTTACCGAATTCATCATCCGATCGTCACTCTCTCGGATCTGTCTCGACAATCGCTCATCATTCTCTCTAAGCTGTCGAATTGCTTCTTCCGTCTTTTTCTGCTCCTGTGCGCGAGTCTCCGTCATTATCAAGGCCAGGGAACGGTGGCTCTGATACCACTGATAGAACTGGTGATAGAGATAGAAGGAAAATGAAAGAAATTGGAAGAAGGAAGAAATAACAGTAGGTTATATTGATGGAGAGAAGGATTACAGCTTAGGGAGCATCTCGTCCCAACTTGACATTACAAAAAATTGCTTCCTGCTATCCATACTCCCTCTCACTTCTATAGCACCAAGTCCAACAACTAATTTCGAAATAACAAAACAGAATAACAAACTGTAACAAAACTATAACAAACTATCCTAACTTTATTATTAGATGTGGTGAGCGCACTTATCCAGCTGGAACACTTGCCACGTCGATTGCTAGGTCTAGTAAGGGTCGTACCAAAATCCCCCATACTTCTACGGCATTTTCTAAATGGTGGGATAAAGCAATTTTTGCCTAGTTTCAAGATCTTGATTCCATCTTGCTCACTATTTCTTCTGCATTGGCCTCTCCCTCTGCTGAAGGTTAGGAAGAAAAAATAGAAACTGCTGACCCTCTTCAAAAACCTGCTGTTAAGGTTAAAACCATCCTGTTGGCCAAGGAGAAAACTAAAGGTGCTCCCACCTCCTTTGACATTTTTATGCATCCATTCTTCTTTTTAAAAACTTGTTTAATTGTCAATGGAATCCTCTTAAGCATGCCCTTATGGAAGAGGCTAGGTAAAAATGCCTTTGCTGAGATTGCACAACAGCAAAAATAAAAAGTTGCTAATAATTGGTGGAAGGCCTACACCACCCTTGGTAATAAGACCCCTTCTCCAAAGGCCTTTGAAAAACCTTATGGCAGGCCCATACCTCCTACTCTCAAGACAGAATTTGCCTTTGCTAACACCTTGAGATGGGATGGAATGTACGAGCAGATCCCACAAAGCCTCCCAATCCAACAGAAAAGAAGATGTGTATCAAGAAGTTGGCCAATAGACAACAACCTGAGCCCAATCCTTTTTGTTTGAGGCCTTCTAGAATTGGTTTTTTCTTTCTTGCACCCTGTTTTGTTGTCGCCGACTTGATTGTAGACACTGCAGCTCATATGTACCCTCTTCTTGCTCAATTTTGTTGGATCAGTTGGTTTTTCAGGTTCCCTTCTCCTAGATTTTTAGATCTGGCTCTCCTCCTTTTGACATCATCAGGTGATAACATTACTACATTTTCAGTCCGCAGCAAAGTTCTCTTCCATTTATAGGACTTAGAAAGTTCCCATAAAATAAGAGATAAATGTCAACTTTGTATCAGTCATGAAAATAGTCAAATAGATCTTAGTTCAAGAACTTAATGGAAACCAAAGCATGGAGGCAAGGGATTTTAGAGATATCTCATTTTTTACATCCACAGTTCTTGTTTAGCAAGTCAACTTTGTACTGCTCTCCGATTACTTTATATACTTTGAAGTTGTCATTTCTAAACCACCTTGGGATTCACACTTGCACCTCATCTTTCATCTTATCTATTATGTTTGCTATCTCGGGACAGGTGGGATTCTTAGCCCTTTTCATTGCATCCCCTATCTTATGTAATCTTTCCATGAGGATGAGTCTTATCCTCTTCAACATACTGATAATTGGTTGGTCCCTAGTTGACAGTATGGAAGAGTTAAAACTCCAACAAAAATTGTTCAATAAAATGTCACACTTTGGTCTTGTGCGGATTGGGACCTGCTCTAGTGCACTGGTGGTCCTTGACAACCAATCATAAACTCTTCGATCCATAATTCTCATCTCCTCTATTGCTCTTGTAAAGTAAGCCACTATGCTTTCCCTTACATCTATTTCATCACTATACCTTTGAACTCACTTTCCAAGTTGTTATACAAGTGCCTCACGCAAAACCTATGTGATGCACTAAGAAACAAGGTAGTAACAAAATCAATCAAGCCTTTTTGTTCATCACTCGTGAATGTGTACCTATATGAATTCTCAATGAGTAATTCCTTCCCCAAAAGTTTCGGAAACCACATCCATGTGTTTCTCTTTTCTTTCTCCACAACTGCATAAGCAAACGGGTATATGCAGTTGTTTGCATCAATCCTTACATCACTTAACAGTATCCCTCCATGTGGACCCTTTAGGTGACAACCATCCGATTCTATCACTTGTCTACACCCTTCCATGAGGCGTTTCTTCAGTGCCTCCCCCGACAAATGTACATCTTTTGAACTTAACCTCATTTTCATTCCCAGCAATAGACTTGACCTTCATTTTGATAGTTACACCTTGGTTAGTGCTTAAGATCTCCTCTACATAGCTATACAACAAAGCAATCTGGGTTGTTGCATTACCCACAACTATAGCCAATGCATTCTTCTTCGCCCTATAAACCTTTTGTGGATTCACCTTGACATTTTTCTTTGACTCAACAACAGTAACAAGGAAGGGGACTAGCCATGTTGGGTTTTCCCTAATCCTCTCAGAGTACTTTTTGACAACCCACTTTGCACTTACCCATGGAACATTAAATGTCCTACAATAATTATGCACATCATTGTATGTCCTAAAAATTGTACCATTCTCAACAAAGAACAGTAAATTGAGCAAGGACAACCAACATTGCAAACTCCCTAACCTTTTCTCTGTCACTCTTGACAAACTCGATTTCCTTTCCCATTTAATAGCATACTCTTTCGCAGCATCCCTGAACAAACAAGTGTCTTAAGCTCCATCATAATTTGAAAGTAGGATTCTCCATATTTGTTTTTTCATTAAAAATGGGGTGTTCCACTTTCTTACTAGTCCCCTCTTCTTAGTCTGAGTCACTGTCCACGCTTCTCAAATCATCTGATGATATCACATCTGAATCACCATCTATGTTTGTCAGATCATCAGCCACATATGCACACTCTTTGCTCACTACACTAGTGCCTAGCCCTACAAACTCTCGATCTTTATCTACATTAGCATCAAACAATGCATCATCATTTTGCAACTCACAATCACCATCATAAATCTCATATTCATCAGAAGAAGAGGAATTGAATAATGGGTCATAATCATCTATATCATCATTCTCACCAAGTGGCTCATCAACCAAATCATCAACACCAACCTTCTCTTTGTCACTTTTTTTCTTGGGCATATTACCAGTAGGTGTACTGTTTCCTCTGCTATAACCCATGATAACATTGGAAACTTGACTCACTTGAGTTGACAAACCTTCAACAAAGGTTGAGAACATGTAACACTCAAGCACCATAGTTCTGTCTACAAACCTGCACAACTCCATGACATCTTTGTCTGATGAACATGTCTATATTTGTCATCAAGCTTGTAATAGAAATCAACAGAAGTGCTTTTGAAGCCACATGACCTAACTCAACTTGGGACATCTCATCCACATTACAGAAATCAAATGAAGTAACACTCCCCCCATGTACTATGATGCAATTAAAGAGTGAAATGCTCTAAGCGTTTATCTGCACGATGTTCAAATAATAATAAAAATATATTTAAGTTTGATTCAATGATTATTTGTAAAATGTCTATATGCACAATGTACCATCAATGGACCACAAGATTTCCGGGAAACTCAATGAATAATTAGGTTCACTTCACAACACACATTATTGTAACTGAAAATTATTATAAACAACCGAAAATATACAAAATCAAACATTCTTACCCTATTTAGGATGCCCATGTCCACTTTCTTTGGTACGCCAAACCATCTTCAGCACAAATCCCTATACTTTGGAACCTTATTGATTAGTGCCAATTTTTAATTCTTGGGTAAAAGAGAAAGGGGGGGTTGCATGCAATGCAATGCTAAGAGCAACTTCAACAGCATTAGTTAATTTAACTAGTGAAAAGCACCAAAAATTTACACTAGTCAATTTGTTTATCTACTTTTTTATCTATGCATTCAACACTGCTCTCTATTTTAACTATCCAATAAAACTAACTTAACCGAAAAATTAAAAAAAAAATTAATTAATTCACTCATGGTATCCACATTCAATGAGGTGGTAATAATGTGGCATTTTTTTTACGGTCATATAATGCGCTGGCGCTAGAAGTTTGGCGGAAGAGGGATTAATGTGTTGAAAAATCTAGATAGTGAGCGAGAAAGACTCATTACGTGTAGTGTGCCAAATTAAAAATAGGCAAAATAAATAGTCATTTGAAGAAACCGTTGGAGCACCAGTTTTTAAATTTGGTTAGCTCAAGTAGCCAACAGACTTTATTTAAAGAAATTGTTGGAGTTGCTCTAAAGCTTTAGAAGGTTTAGAGGTATTTATTGCTGATCGCCCACGTGCCCATCACTTGACCTTATTCTCTAAAAAAAAACACTTGAAGCTTAGTGCCATGTCTCCATCCTACGTGACCTTTTGTTTTAAATTTGATGGAATCAGACGACAAGAGTATTTGATGTCAAGATGAATAGTTCAGAAGCCGTGTTAATATTAATATAAGTTCAGGAGTATATGAGACATTGCTGTGAAAGTTTTTTTTTTTTTTAAACTCTCCCTACTTAATAGTAGGAAAACAATGTGTACATTCTATTCTTGTTTCTCATAATGTAGAGGGAAAAAATAGAAAAAAAATCAGTTCAATTTATTATATTTTCTCTTTTATTTCCTTGAAGATCTTTGTAGTTCAATTCAATCTGATCCTAAACAAACATAGTATTAGCAATTTTATAATTTAATCTCATGCAAAAGCTACATAAAAAATGGACTAACAACCGCACAATTTAATCTTAACTCAACAAAATTTATCCTTACTCTTCACCTCATTAGGAATGCTATCATATCTATCCCGGTTAAAAAACAACCAACGAGGAAAGTTATAACGTGGAGAGTACAGTTTTAACTGATACCCAACATGCAGCAGCAGAATCTTTCTATAAATGCACCAGGCATTGCAAGAAAGCCAAAGAAATCACATAAAACTACCCATATAATTGGCTGCTGAGCATAAATACCACCTTTTATTCAAATGCTTATGTTTTTTCCTAAATTCTTTGTCCTGATAGGCTCTGGACTCTTTAAACTACCAGCCTGCATCTCACCAGGGCAAACCCTATCCCCGTCAAAAGGCCTTTCAAGTTTAGCTCCAATATCCAACAGTGTACAATGTACTTCATTTCCAATCCATCAAGTTTCCTCCATTTTGGGCAAATATTTCCTGCATCAAAAAATACGAAGCAATTTTTATGGTATGCTGGTCAGAGAGGAGAAAGGATGAGAACAATAACATGGAAATTTTGTGTATGGTTGACTAAGTATGTGAGTTTAAAACTAGGAAAATCTTTTAAACATTTCTTCCCAATTACATAAACAAAGAAATGGAGGCAAAACTCAATAAGGTACGACGAGATAAACATTCTCTCTCAACTTTCCCTAATTTCTTCTCTCCTAAAAGAAGAGAAAATAATGATTCATTATTTCCCTCGTATCATTTAATTTCTCCTGCCTGTATGTTCTTTCCTAACAAACACACAGCTTTACCAAACAAATGTCAGAAAGCTTCAATGGGTTCAAAGGAATTGCATAGGAGTATCTCATGCAAATGAAACTGAAGCTATAAATATATGAGACATGATCCACCACTACGATTAATAGTTGACATTTATGCATTGGCAGCCCTATGCATTTACCTTTCAAATAAAATCTGCTGCTAGAAAACCGTTTTTAACTGTTTTCTCTACGACCCCAATGCTCAATCTCGTTGAAAGATCATCCTCATTGAAAGAATTCTTAACACTCAATGGTGTCCTTGCTCTCACATCGATTTCAGATGTCATTGGAGAAAGAGAGATCAAATTGGTCCCCAACAAATTACTTGGTGATCCCCCCTTTTTGCCAAGACAAGAGAGGTCTTTCAAACATGACAAATCTGAATCCAGGTGACTGGTATCAATTTCAGGAATAGAATTTCCAACAAGCTCTTTCTGCGCCTCCTGTTTTGAGACCATAGCTCCCACATTCTTGCTCAAGCCTTCAACTTGGTCTTCAAAATGGCCATTCACCTTTTCATAGCCTTTACAAAGTGAATTCAAATTAATTTCAAATTGCTGTAGGAAAATATTTGCATCTTCGCTTATTTTGTCAGATAGCTTTGTCTTTTCGACAATACAATGGGAACTCAAAGCAAAAGTGTCCCCTTCTGTAGGAGCACCATTGATATCCTTCAACTTGATATTATCTTCTTTTTCTAATTTTACTTCACTCTTTGGGACGCCTGGACTCTTCGTCTTTTCCGTATCAGGTCCTTCACAAATTACTGTCTCAGCTTTCAAGCAACTTTCTCCATCTAGTTTCTTCTGAACCTTTGTTGAAAGGCTAACATTTTTTTTTACACCCCCAGAAACATTAGACACCTTTGGAGAAGCATCTAATGGTCTTTGAGATGGCACAGGTGAAGCCGGTTTCTTACTGTCAAGCTTCAAATCCC
Source organism: Arbutus unedo (assembly GCA_014822125.1). Taxonomy (NCBI): domain Eukaryota; kingdom Viridiplantae; phylum Streptophyta; class Magnoliopsida; order Ericales; family Ericaceae; genus Arbutus; species Arbutus unedo. The sequence continues at coordinate 14,190 of JABCMJ010003501.1, forward strand.
CAGTTGCAGTCAGAGTTCTTGTATTTTGAAGCTTTGTGTTATTTGCCTTGCTTGAGACTCCATTTTGGTTACTTATTCTACCTCCAATTTTAGGATGAGGTGGTATACCAGAATAAGATTGCATACTTCCCTTGGGGGTACGATCCATAGGTTTCACCTGCATGAAAAAAGTCCACATAACTATCACTAATCTTACAGGGAAAATTCCAAAACTGACGCAATAAAACAAGAATTGGTTTGCAATAGCAAATTTTCCACCAACAAAGAACAACCGCCCTCATTAGTAGGCTTCCATGTTACAATATACGTAGAGCTCTAGTGATGCCATTTGTTGCCACGGAATTGCCTTGGAAAGTCCAATTCCCAATAAAAAGTTCAAGAACAGGCACAGCAGTAGCAAATGTGGACTAACCCCGTCAAAAAACCCAAGCTTTGGAGATGGCATACGCAGACCTGTGGGTTGTACTGTAGCTGGTCGAGTAAGTGCACCGGTCTGCATTGAAGCTTTCGTTACATTCTCACTAGGCTGTGGATTTACCTTATGTTCATGTACTGAGTTTTGATCATTGGATTGGCTATGATTTTCCAAAGCAGGAGGGGCATCACTATCTAGGGCTCTGCAAGGAGGGCTAGTATCAATGCTAACCCTTGAACTACTAGACCTCTGATTGTCAGTAGAAGTTGATGAAGATGATACCGAGGACCATTCACTGAAAGAACTAGCAGGGGATGCATTAGAAGCACAGCTGGGACCTTTTTTCCTCACTGGGGATAGAAGTAATTGAGCCTGGCCTTTTTTCCTCACTGGGACCTTTGATGAATTTTTGAGGATTGAACTGGAAGAAACTGGATTACAAGTTTTGGAATCAATCATTCTTCTACTAGATTTCACAGGAGATATGCCTTTGGCAACATTGACAGAACTCAAAGAGGAGGATTTCGAAGATGGTGCAGGCTTAGGTACAGTCCTTACGGGAACACCAAAACCAGATACCTTTGACACTGGACCAGCTTTACCTGGAACTGTCACAAATACACGAAAGGTCAATAGATTTACGCAATATGAAAAGAATTCTGCTGCTGGTAATTAAAAAAAGAAAGCTTTTAACTAGATTTCAGCTTACCAGAGGACCCTTTTGCTTTATCATTCTCCCGTTGGACTTTGCTGACATCCAAGGAAGCCCTTTTCAGCGGTGCTGATGAGATGGGATTATGCCTGCCAATTACCTTTGTTGGCTTCGGAACGGAGGAAGTCACAACTCCATTGCTAGCCACAGGCTTTATTAAGCAACATGTAAAGGGTGTCAACTAAAGGATCCAGATATAAGAATTGATTCATAAGATATCAAAACTGCTATTAGAAATAAGCTATGCATCTTTTCTCTTCCTCTTTTATCATTTTGTTCTTTCTTTGTTTCTTTCCTTCTTTAATACTTATTTTGAGTTCTTAGCAAACACTTCTGGACCATGCTTCTTAAAAACAGAAACTTCTGTGCGATGCAGATATCAACAAGGGGGAAAAAAATACAGCAATCGTTTAATTGAATAATCCACAAATCTTCTTCGACCTGAGAAATAATCCATCAAGATATAGTGTGACAATTATCACCAAAAATGGCATGAGCAAACAATTTCTCTAAATTAGCCCAAGGGAGCAGAGAGAGCATTTCTACAGTACTAGATAAGGACATGCCTGTTTGCCTTGTGAACCAGATCCCTGCTTGGCCAATTTCCCTGGTCCATGCATGGCAATTGTTTGTTTCTTGGAAGCAGGTTTCAGCTTCATCTGAAAATTGATGTTACTAATCTCACGCTGTAATAAAGTTCCACATAATGCAAAACATCCAGTGATTATCTACTAGCTGAACTCACCACATTCTTAGGAGCAAGGTCCACCTTCTTTAAGGCTGCAAAGCAAATGTACCGGTTTATAAAAAAATTGCCAAGAAAATGAACGGGCCATAATCACTTAGCAACCAATTTATATTTTCAATAACAAACAGAACCATTCAGATAATCTCGGACACCCTCAGCAAACAGAAATAAAAAAAATAACAAATAAAGGAAGCCTGTTCTGCCAGCTCAAAGCACACATACAGAGATGTAATTTTGTAAGGGATAACCTCCAGCAAAAAAGTTTCAAATAAAACATAAAGGTCACAGATAACGAAATACTATTTGCTCTCATGTCACTGCATTATATATGTTTGTATCATTAAACAGATGCAGCAGCAATGTTTATAAATTTCTAAGTACAAAGATCCTGGCCTATGATTATCCATATTTACTTTCACCCCTGATCATCAAGTAGGAGTCAATATTCATTAACAAATTCAATGAACATCAGCTTTGTAAACTAAGTTCAATTGCATGTGAACCCACCAATTGGATTCATCAGACAAAAATTAGGTCATATGACCATATCAAAGCATTTAAAATTGATGAACTCTTCTCTGTTGGAGACTGATGATGCAACAGGTCAAGGGTGAAAGTGTAAAATACTCAAAAAAAACAGTGATGCTACAAATGCATGGAAAAGGTCCGTGAAAGGTTCAACTATGAATGATAATTGCACTTCAGTTTGAGGTGGTGCCAAAAGGAGCAATATGGTGGGGCAGTGGTGACATATAGGCAGACAAGGAGGCAGTTAACAATGGACAAAATCCGAAAAGAGAAAAAGAACTATATCTTATAGCAATGCATCAATTACAGAACAGTTTCCTTGTACTTACGACAGATAGATTGGGTGTCTGTCTCTCCGGGTGCAGATTTGCTAGAACTAGTCCTATTAGATCCTTTACTGGATTTCTGAATTGAAGCTCTGATGTCTTCAAAGAAATCAGCTTCAAGACTTTCCAGTGTCAGACTCTCACTACCTAATGTAGAGATTGAATCGATAGATCTGTGCACATCCTCTTCAATTCCAGGTAAAAAATGTTTTCCATCCTTGTTAGCTCCTTTTATCATGCTGGACAACTCATCAGGCTCTAAGAAACCTGGTCGGCCAGAATAAATGTCTATGTCAATGAGCTCAATATTTACATAGAATATAAGAAAATGAAGTAATTATGTATCCACTAATGGACAATAATTCCAAGTTGAAGCATACCTGCACTTGTGAAGAAGGCACTATCCCACGCTAAACTTTTCCGCAAATTACACTTTCCATTTTTTCTTGCCCTTCCTGGTTCCAGTGGCTCAGAAGATTGAGGCGACTGTTCCACCTGCCTGCTAAAGTGAGCAGTGTCCACTGCCTTCTGAGCATAGATGGGCTCCAGAAATCCAGAACTTGTGTTGTCATTCTGAACTTCTGCAGAATGAATAAAAATAAGTTCAACTTGGACTATGCTATTGCAATTATAAGCAACAATGCAACATAGTGAAGACATGAAGAAAAATGTGGTTACCACATGGAGAGACCGTCCCCGTATTGTAGCTTATTTTAGTTTTTGGCTTTTCTCAACTATTGAGGAATTGGGAGCTTTATTGTAATTTTTGAAAGTTAGGGACTTAATCTGAGGTATTATCAGATTTTTAACCCTAATGTGTTATTCTGGAAAAAAACCCTAACTGAATGTCTAAACATTCGAGTGCCTCTCATTCTTTTCTCGAGTGTTAGATCAATAACTAGCATCCATCTTTTGGATTCTCGGAGAACATGAGGAAGGAACATCAATCCAACTGTCAAGAGCTTCGAATCGAGCTGGGGTTTGGTGGTATTCGCGGGCGATCGGAAGAATCACAAATTTCATAGGGTTTCATAGAATCTTCGTATCGAGGTAGGATTACTTGTTAAACTTTGGTTTAAAGTCCTTTAATTCATCGTAGTATTGTGTTTTGATTGATATTGATGTTATATGCATGTTCGTTTTGTGAAAATAGGCTTTGATTCGAGTTTTGTTGCATTTTGCACTTTTCACGTAAAATCACGGTCCATCGATAGAAGGGTGTGTTTCAACTGGTAGAAGTGCTTTTGACAAAATCTTCCAAAATCGTTTTTGACCAATAGAGGTTGTTTTTACAAAATATTCCAATAGCGTTTTCAACCGGTTGAAGGGGTCTTTCAACCGATAAGCCTATTTTGAAAATATTTCCAATAGAGATTTCAATAAGTAGAGGCACGTTTCAACCAGTAGAACTTGATTTGAATTACTTTCGAGAAACGTTTTGAACCGGTCGAACATGGTGTTCTATCGGTACAAAGGTTTGTTTTTATCAAACTTTGCTACTAGTGAGATTATTTTGGGATGGATATTGTGAAAATGTTTTGGAAGGACATTGTTGCATGTGCATAGTTGTGTATTGATGGTTGTGGTCCATATGCATTGTCATGGTTGAGTGGTGATTACTCTGAGTACTTGTGTGATTCCGTCGGCGCAAGTTCATATATCAATGTGATTTTGCCGGTTTTGAGTCGTGTGTTGCATCATTTTCAATTAGTTCATTTGAATAGGGGCCCAATGCGCATTCCAATGTTTTTCGCTTTCGGCATGTTATTTTTTTATTATGATTTTTCTCGTATTACATTATCTTATGAAAGAAAGGTCCGAGTTGTCTTCAATTTTCAAGTCATTTTACACGAAATAAAAACTCAATTTTATTCTTGCATTCGTATATTTTGTTCCGAAAATGTACGTGAATATTTTCATAATGCTCAGTCTTAGTTTTTTGATGACCGTGGTTTTATTCACTAGTCCTCTTGTACTTGGACTCCACAACAAAATAGAGTTACTGAAAGCAAGATTCATCATTTATACGAGCTTATGTGTGCATTGTTACTCGAAATGGAAGTTCCTCGGTCTTATTGAAGTGATGTCGTCCTTAGGGCGTGCCGCATGCCACTTGATCAACCCGTATGGTTTTATTTCCTGGCCACCCTCTATACTACTTGCCACTACGGATCTTTTAGTTCACGTGTTTATGTTCATACTCTTGATCCTGGCCGAGACAAACTTGATCCCCTGATCAATTACTGGCTTTCTCGGTTACTCTCGCACTCATAAAGGGTATAAGTATTACCCCGTGTCTCTTCTTCGTCATTTTGTTTGTGCAGATGTTACGTTTAATGAGTCATTGCCATGCTTTTCGTGCACCACTGGTCTTGTTGATCCATCTCGGTGTGCGTTTCCTATCATTTCTCCCTTGCATGTATGTTCGTCCGTCAAAAGCATCATCTACCCCACCGACGCCTTTCACCACGCCCCCTCCGTCTTGAGATCCAATAGTTTCTTCTCCATCACACCATTGCCAGACCTTTCTGTTGTTCTATGTAAAGGTACTTGCTCCTCTCATTATGTCTCCTTTGCTCATTTGTGTCACTCTCTTTGCACTTTTGTTATTTCTTTTACTTCTGTCTCTTTTCTAACATTGTACAAAAGGCTCTTTCTATATTTGAGTGGCGTTTAGCTATGGAGCCTAGAATGTCTGCTCCCTATGCTCTTTGTACCGGTTGAAACATCGCCTTCTTCACGGGATTTCTGATTTTATCAACATTGCAGCTTCGCGAAGCTCCATGGGAGTTCCATACAAATCAAATAACAATAGCAAGTTAGATCATTTACCTTATTTGCGAAGATTGAACTCAAATTGAACTTGGATTAGGTTGGATTTTGGGTGAAAGTTGGTTTCCCACTTTTGCCTTCAAAATTCCCAGAATAACCCCCCCCCCCCTCCCCCCAACTCTCTCTCTCTCTCTCTCTCTCTCTCTCTAATTTTTACTCATGTAGTTCAGTTATGGTTTAATGGGAAATGTAGGTAAAAGGAAGATGGGAACAATATTTATAGAGGCGGAGATGGGAGAAGAAGTCATGGAGGTTTGGGAGGCCACGTTAGTGACAATGGAGGAGGGGAGACCTGGGGAGTCGGTGAGAGGAGGAGTGATGGCCATGGTAGGGGCTGATGGAAGAAGGAAAAGAGAGGGAAAAAATTGGGGAGGAGGTAGCGTATAATATACGTATAAGATATAACAATATATACATATAACCCCAAGCGGTTGTCCAAGTGATAGAGCGGATGAGCTGTAAACCTAGACATCCTACAGTTGAAACTCAGCAACAAAATACTTAGGGCCACTGGGGGGTTTACCCGGTCGTTTCCACCCATGGCCCCAATGACTAGTTGGTAATTTACGTGAGAACTCCCTAAGCTTTACCTCAGCTTGATCCCAAACCGACCGGATACCTTGGTTGTTAAAAATACACACACACACAAACATATATGCATAAAAATGGAACAATTATAATAAATCACGGCAAATTATTATTCCCTTTTAAGTTGTATATGTGTGTAGTACTGTAACTAGATTAGGTTTAGGCTTTGTTTCTCTATGTAAATAGAATAGTAGATTAGTTAGAGTTATAGCTAAGATAGGTCTCTTTTTTACTTTTATAAATATTACACGTGATGAATGGAAATAATTATTTAGGATTATCAAATCTAACATGGTATCAGAGCGGGACAAAACATTAGCCACCACCAAACCCTAGCCGCCATCACAGCCATCACCAGAGTTCGTTGTCTGCATTGAGCGTTGTTATCGCGCGCTCTCTCTCTGTCTAGTTGCAGCATTGTTGGGTGCTATCACCGAGCGTTGTCGCTTTCTCCAACCATTGCAACATCGCCAGTTGCCGGCGACATCTGCTGACGTAATTCTTTCCAGATCATCCCTCATCTCTCAGCGCTGCTCGTCTCCTTTCCTGCCGGCGTTGTCACTGGCATGCTCGCCATCTACACCATCTTCCGCCGCCATCTACACCATATCTGGAATGCCATATTTGTTGGGTGTTTACTCTCTGGCATTCCAGATATGGCTACGGATCCCAAACCTGTTTCAACCAGTTCGTCTGGTTCTAAAGACACCGTGAGCAATTATGACCGGCCCGATGAACGGACCTTTGACAACACTCCATTGAATATTTGTTCTATCAAATTAGACGGTACCAATTATCTAATTTGGTCTTGCACTTTCACATTAGCTATTGAAGCCCGAGGGATGTCTGAGTTTATTGAGGACCCTGTTCTTCCTCCCAATGAAAGTGAGCCTGTTACACTTAAGTGATTTAAATCTCAGAAATCTTTAGTCATGATCTGGTTATTTATCTTGATGAAGGATGATATTCGCCACACCTTTCTACTGCTGGATACCCCATATAAGATTTAGACTACTTGCAACCCAGACCTACTCGCAACAAGGTAATGATGCACAGTGTTTTGAGTTGAGAAAGCGCCTTCGCACGTTGGATCAACACCATCAGTCTGTCGCTGTGTATTATGCGGAGTTAAGTGGAGTATGGCAGGAGTTTGACTACTATCAAGGCTTTCAGGCTATTTGTACTGTTGATGCTGCAAGCCTACAACTTGATTAAAAAGATTGGAGAAAGAGCGCGTTTATGACTTCCTTGCTGACCTAGATATGGAATATAATCAAATACGCATACAGGAGTTGGGTTGTGTTTCGTTTTCGTGTTTGGGAGAGGCTTACGCCATAGTCCAGCAGGAGAAGAGTCGAAGGGGTGCTATGGTGCACACTCCTCCTTCTGCTCATTCTGTCTTGCTTGTCACCCCTTCACCGGGTGGTAAGTCCTACTCTAGTGCTAGCAGTGGGCCTCGGGATCGTGAGTCTCTCAAGTGTGACTATTGCAATAACATCGGTCATACCAAAGATTTTTGTTGGAAGTTACATGGCCGATTCTCCCGTGGGCGATGGGGAGGACGCGGTGGTCGTGGTCATGGCTTTGGGCATTCTCAGGCCCAGGCCTATGTTTCGGAGTCAGCTACTGTCACCTTGTCGGATTCTGGGTTCAGTACTGGGGTTCAAGCATCTTCTGAGCATGTTGGTGGTTTTTCTCAAGGAGAGATACAGGCTCACCAGCGTCTTATAGGAGCTGATTCTTTATCTACCATAGCTTCCGTTTCCACAACCACCTCTGCATCATCCAATTTTACTCACACATGTATCCCAGTTAGTGCACTTACTGCCCCTTCTGCTGTTCCCTAGATTATAGATTCCGGTGCTTCCAAGCATATGATAGGTTGTTCTTTCGTATTTGATTCTTACTCTACTTGTTCTGGTAAGGATAAAGTCAGAATAGCTGACGGGTGATTCTCTGCTATCTCAGGGAAATGCTCCGTTTTTACTATTCTCCCTCGTTTTTATCTTCAATCCTCCATATTCCCAAATTTGCCACGAACCTTTGGTCTGTTAGTAATCTTACTCGTTCTGCAAATTGTTCAGTGACTTTTCTCTACTCGTTGTGTTTTTCAGGAACCGGATACAGGAAAAGTGATTGGCATTGATAAAACACACGATGGTCTCTACTTTTTGGACTCTGCATCCGGTACAACTCTTTTACCCATGTCATGTGATATAACTTTGCAAGCAACTACAAACTCCGCACTTTCTATGTTACACTAGTGGCACCGTAAATTAGGTCATTCTTCTTTTGAAATCCTAGAAAAAAAAATTTCTAATTTAATTCAACATTGTCCTAAGAGTCAGTTTTTCTGTGATGCCTGTGAGCTTGGAAAACATAAATGCTCCTTTTATGCACCTATTAATAAAAGAAGTGACTCTACGTTTATGGTTATTCATTCTGATGTTTGGGGTCCTTCCCCTGTTCCCTCTCTAAAAGGTTATCAATGGTTTATCACGTTTATTGACTGTTTTTCTCATGTCACTTGGGTGTATTTACTTAAGTCTAAAGGTGAAGTTTTTTCCTGTTTTCAACCCTTTCATGCAATGATTCGCACTCAATTTGATTCACAGATCAAAATTCTCCGTAGCGACAATGGCACTGAATATATTGATAGAAGTTATAGGGCTTTCCTAGATGCCAATTGTGCGTTGACACTCCACAACAAAATGGAGTTGCCGAACGTAAAAATCGTCATCTTACTGAAGTTGCTCGCTCTTTTTTGCTCACTATGAATGTTCCTCAATTTTTATGGGGCAAAACTGTTTTAACTGCAATCTGCCTTATAAACCGCTTGTCGTCTATCGTTCTCCATTTCAAAACTCCTCTAGAATGTCTCCCTAGCAGCTTCCGTGTCACGACCCTTCCTCTGCGAATTTTTGGTTGTGTGTGTTTTGTTCATGTCCATCATCCCTCAGGTGGCAATTTTGGTCATAAAGCCAACAAATATATTTTCATTAGATACTCTCCTACCAAAAAGGGCTACAAATGCTACGAGCTTTCCTCTAAAAAGTTTTATATCACGTTTTGGCAGTTCGAGTCATTTTAATCTCTCTCATCTCTTTAGGGGGAGTATAGGCAGGAAGAGATGTCTACCTTGTATAATCACATTGAGGGGGAGCCTATATCTACTGAAAGAGCAGCTACACATGACA
>JABCMJ010003504.1:0-37405 GCA_014822125.1 Arbutus unedo
TCCAAGGCCTGACCAGATGATCCCAAGGCCTGACCAGATGGTCCCATACCCCTTTTTCACTTCCCACTTCACCTCAAACATATCTAAATACTCAATTTACATCGTACACTCCAGTATGGATCAATTAACGACCCCTTTCTTCTTCTTTTTTTTTTCGTATAAATTAGCGAAAATTTCCGGGCCTTTACAAATCTCAGGTTGGAGATAGAGTAGAACCCCAAATATCTCGGGATAGGTTCTATTCGGGTGAGGATGAAGAGTTCTAGATTGATTCAACTTCTAACGAGGACTTTAAGGTTGAATGAAACTCTATGGTAGAAAATAATACTTTGGAGAGTCTAAGTCGATTATATCTCATTACTAACCAATCAGAACGTAGTTCCACTTCAATTCTATTGAGAAATTAGACTTCCAAGAGAATTGAAAATGTTAAGTCACATAGTCCATAAATAAAAGTGCAAAACAGAAGTACATGCTAATACAAAAAATTAGCTATTGCTTAAAAAGATATATGTGGTCCACATTCTGACTTAATCATTAAAGTGTATTCATGCACAAAGACGATGAATTTTTTGACGATTTATTGTCTTGCTGGTCACAAGTCTCAAAATAACATAATTCTCGCTAATTATTGAGATATTAATTTTCCGCTACACAAAGTATTAGTATAGTACAAGAATCATTAGACTTTTTTAAAGCTACGATCGCCCCTGTTGTCTTCTAGGATGCATGGATCTGTTTGTATTATCATGGGGAGAAAAAAAAAACACGATCCGATTTGCCTCAACTTTCAAGATTTTATTTGGTGATTCGGAAGATCTAAATGGAATAATCTGACATTCTAAAAAATCTCTCTCTCTCTCTCTCTCTCTCTCTCTGAGGAGGGTGGTTATCATATATGTATGGATAGTACAAGTGTAGGTTATGAATTCATATGGTTTCATTCATCGAATCTGAATCGCAATAATCACCTCTTTATGATTTGTTATATTAAATCATAAATACCTTATATTAGTTTTTTTCTAGTCTTAGACTTAATGTCTACATTGCCATTATTAAATTAATGTCTACATTACCATTAATATTTCTCCAGAAGTGTCCATCATGACATATAGAACTTTAAATAACCAAAAATAAAACTAGAATTTAAAGCTTAAAGTAATCTCATTATTTTGGGGCAAATAAGCTGAAAAAAACTAAATAAATGATTGTTAATAATTGATTTCAACCTCAGTTATTTTATTTTATTACACAAATAAACTAAATAAATTGACTTATAAATACTAACAAATGTAACCCAAAGATGCTTATAGCGTACTCACAGCGGCACATCGTACCCAATACTAATCACAGATTGTCATATTATATCTTGGGGGTGATATATTGTCTGAGTGTTGAGGTATTAACGTAGTTGAGATTATTTTATTTCTGTTGTGATGTCATTTTATCCAAAGTTCTTTTAATTTTTGTAACTTATATTTTAAAAATTAATAAATTATCTTTTACCAATAAAAGGATTAAGAGTTGTAACAAAATACGCAGTTAGTGTGTACAATATGCACCTTTCGTGTCGTGGAGTAAACATAGCATTTTGCATAAAAGATTTCATAATTTTGTTTAACTAATCATTCTTTATGAATATTTGAACAAATGTGATGAATTTCTTAATAAATGTTGGGAATATTATGAATTTAGAACAATTTATAGGGACGCATATCATACCCATTCAAATAAAAATATGTATTGTATAACTCCTTCGGATTCAAGACGAATGTGTCATATGATAAATATCATTATCTGCATTGCAAAAATTGCTCCGAATTTGCTTTTGCACCAACAAAAGTGCACCAGCAATGATTAAACACTAAGGAAACTTTGCGTCATAGAGATTCATAAAATATGCGAATGGTTTAGGTGTAAGCCTGGTGGTTATTTTTGTAGGAAGAATAGAATTTAGCTATACAGCTAGATAGGCTTTTGGTACAGTCGAAATTCCATGCACAAACAGGTGTCAAAATTCACTAACCATAAATATTGCAGTTGTAATCTATGGTGGAAAACTCTTTTCCCATTTTTAGATAAATTTTAGTGACATCACCTCAGGTTTGAGCATCTTGCGGATTACCTTCTTCATCTTTAAATCTGGCCAAATATTCCCCATGTGATTCCTAGAGACTAAGACGCAACAATGTTCTACTGGAGGTGTACTTAATGCATTTGTGTACGTAAGATGAGAATATGAATTCTCATGGTGTCAAAACTGGACAACAACCTCCTAATTAAGCTCCTGTTGGAGTTCTTGCACACAAATTCAAAGATTGAGGGATATTTTTTGGCTAAATACCTTCTGACAATCAAGTTAAATCTCGAATATGTGAGAGTTGAGAGTATGTGTGAGTAAGTGTGTATATAACTTGAAAACGTATCTTAGCCTTGACCCAATGACCCATTTTAATAGGATGAACGTGGAACAAATTATAGGGCCAAATGGCCACAAAGCTGGCTCCTCATTTCTTTTTGGGAAGTAGGGGCTCATTTATTGAGAGTTCCATCTCCGGAATTCGGAGCGCCCTTAGTCTTCATTTGCAGAATCTTGCCGAATAGATTCTGTGACTGGTTTCTTTTGGTCGAGCAGCATGTGACCCGTAAGACTCAATGCTAGCGGACAATTTGAGATATGTTGCCAAATGTTTAAACCTGAGCAATTGTGTGCTGAGAGACTAAGTGTTGAGCTATGTGCTGAGAAATTGAGTGCTGAGCAAATTCGGGCTCATCAGTCATTCTCCAATCCCAATTTGGTCGTGAGCCTAGAAGTAGAGAATCTCTTTTACTAAGAAACCACAGTTACTTCGCATTAAATGCGCGTTCTTTCGTTTGTTAGGCTTTTCAACTACCCGTATTCATGTGTTACAATCCCAGTCGATTATGCCTTTTCACGCCGAATGAATGCCTATTTTCTCCAAATACACTCCCCTTACAATTGCAATGACATTTTACTTTCCATACTTTCCTCTCTCTAGCGTCATTGCAACTTTCTTCCTCGCTCAAGTCTCAAACAGTCTTTCCATATCCTTTCTTTTCTGGTTACTAATAAGTACGCACATATTACCATTTATGCCACCTAATTTATCATTGTTAGTCCCGTTTATTACATTATTTTGTAATTAATTTGTGTTTTTGATATTCAGGACTTGAAGACCATTGGCGACGATTTTTAAGATTAAAAAAACAATTTAATTAAAAAATAAGTCCAAATGGAACTGTAGGGCATCCGGACAGGACCTACTGCGTCTGGACGGGAAATATTTAGGATTATGGAATCTTTCGTCAGCCAGGCATCCAGACAGAATTGTAGTGTGTCCGAACCAATCGAGTCGGTCAGAATGTCTATTTAAGCGCCAAGGATTCTATTTTTAGGGCATTCAACAAATTGGTGAGCAAGAAAACAACCGTAACAGAACCACTAAGAAGAACGAAAGGCTAAAAGAAGGAAAAATCAAGAGGAAACAATGTCTAATGGCCGATTATTTCGATAAGCAAATGGATGTATAAATAATCAAAGTAATGGGTTACAACGATTAGATGAGATTTGGATGAGGAACCACTTGAATCCAAGGAAAATGAAAACTGTTGGTGAGAAACCAACTTATTAGCGTAATCAATCAATCACACACAAAATATAGAATACGAAAATAGTAAAGAGATAAATACAAGATTTACGTGGTTCTCTAAAATCGGGTACATCCATAGAAGCAAAGCGATCTTTATTATTTGATATGATGTTTAGGATTTTATACTGGAGAGTATATATAGCCGTACTCTACTCTATTCCAACCACAATTCAACTCTAATTACGTAAATCAACTCTAATTAGAATCCAACTATAATTAGGTCGTACCATACCGCGGGGATTGAAGCCTCCCACACCCCCCAAACCATTGGGCCTTCGACCCAACTACAACAATTTAACCCGTGATGGGTCAGAAGCCTCACTACGCTCAACTTCTGACCCTCTTCATATGAGCCATAAGTTCCAACAATCTCCACCTTGGTGAATATATTTGTCCCTTCAGAAGATAACTTATCTTAATCCATCTGGCTTGGGGGAACTCCTATCCATCACCTGGAGATATTTACCAAGTCCAAGCAATGTTCGAACTTGTCCAACAATTGCAGTCTTCGTTAACATGTCAGTTGCATTCTCAGAAGTGTGCACCTTTTCAAGTATCAAATCACCCATAGTAATCAACTCTCTCACCTTATGAAACCTTACGTCAATATGTTTGGTCCTAGCATAGTACACCTGATGCTTTACCAAATAGGTGGCACTCTGACTATCACAGTACAATTGCACTCCACCTTGATTTATGTTTAATTTCTTTACTAGTCCCTTTAACCACAAAACTTCCTTAACAGCATCTGTCATTGCCATGTACTTAGACTCAATAGTAGATAGAGCCACTAGAGGTTGGACCATGGATCTCCAACAAACAAGCCCACCCACAAATGTAAACACATAGCCCGTAGTAGATCTCCTGTCGTCCACATCTCCAACACGATCCGCATCCACAAACCCCATAATTGAAGTCTAGTTCTGTTGCCTAGTAAACATTAGTCCACGACCTACCGTACCTTTCAAGTATCTGAACATCCACTTAACTGCCTTCCAATACTCTTTGCCTGGATTGGCCATGTATTTGCTGATTGTGCTAACTGCGTGTGCTAAATCGGGTCTATTACACAACATTACATACATCAAACAACCAACTACACTCGCATAAGGCACATTTGACATATCTTGAATTTCTTCATCTGATCTTGAACACTGAGTGGTAAATAACCTGAAATGACTCGCCAAAGGTGTGCTAACTGGTTTGGTACTATCCATGCTAAACATCTCTAACACTTTCATCACATAGTCCTTTTGAGACAACCACAGCTTCCCTACTGACCTATCTCTGCGAATCTCCATCCCAAGTATTTTCTTAGCACTCCTTAAATCTTTCTTGTCAAATTTCAACAAAGATTTCAACCTATTTACCCCAGTCATACTCTTTGCAGCACTAAGCATATCATCCACATAAAGTAGAAAAAATATATATGAAGCATCATCAAGACTTTTACCATAAATACAACAATTATACTCACAACGTGTGAACCCAATCCAGATCATATAGGAGTCAAACTTTTTGTACCATTGTCTTGCAGACTGTTGGAGCCCATAAAGTGACTTCTTCAGCCTACAAACAAGGTGCTCAATCCCTAACTGCATAAACCCCTTCAACTGCTCCATATATATAACCTCCTCCAAATCACCATGAAGAAAGGTTGTTTTCACATCCATTTGCTCCAATTCCATATCATAACTAGCCAATACAATCTTGATCGAAGTATGTCTCACTACTGGAGAAAAGACCTTATTATAATCAATCCCCTTCCTTTATGAATATCCCTTTGCTACCAACTGAGCCTTGAATTTCTCCTTTTCCTTTTCAGACGTAGCTTCTTTCTTCTTGTAAACCCACTTGCACTTCATTGTTTTCTTCCCTTGAGGCAATTCTTTCAACTCCCAAGTCTTATTCATATGCAAGGACCCCATCTACTCCACCATGGCCTTCATCCATCTGTCCATTTCAGAAGTAGTGATGGCCTCTTGAAAAGTAGACAGATCCTCATTGGTAGTAGGCAATGGATAAGAAATTAAATCCTCAAACCCATACCTCATTGGATGTTTGTTAACACATTTGGGTCTCTCTGTGGCTATGCTTTCTTGCTGCTAATCAAGTTGTTCCCCTGGTTGAGAATCATTAAATTCCATACTCTCCAGGTCTACCTAAATATCCTGCTACTTGCTAGCTTCTTCTTACTCGGATTTCTGAACCTCTGAATGTGTCTTGACCATAGAAGCTTCGTCAAATATCACATCCCTACTGATCACCACTTTCTTTGTTTTTGAATCCCAAAACTTGTACCATTTTATCCCTTTTTCACACCCAATAAAGTACACTGTTTGGATTTCGCATCAAGTTTCGACCTCTCGTTACTTGGAATGTGGATATAAGTTAGACACCCAAAAATTCTTAGAACTGAATAGTATACTTCTTTGTTTACTACACCTCCTCTGCACCTTTTCGTTTAGAGCAATACTTGGCAACCTATTTATAACAAAGACTATCATATTCACTGCTTCTTCTCAAAAATTCTTTGGAGGCCTAGGATTAAGTCTGATACACCGTACCCTTTCTGCTATGGTTCTGTTTATCCTCTCTGTCACCCCATTTTGCTGCGGTGTCTTTCGAACTGTTTAGTGTTGCTGAATTTCATGCTCCTTACAAAATTTTAAAAACTTGTCATCCTTGTACTCTTTTCCATTATCTGTTCGAAGGCACTTGATCCATCTCCTGTCTGATTTTCCACTTCAGCTTTTCACACCTTGAATGTTGCAAAAATCTTAAACTTATAACGCATGAAGTAAACCCAAACTTTCCTCGAATAATCATCGATAAAGGTCACGAAATATAGAGATCCTCCTTTCAAGGCTATCCTCATTGTTTTTTCGGAACACATAATTTACAGAATTGAACCTTGCACGATTTCACCCCTTTCAGCAGATTCCTCGTATGCAGTTCTAACATCTCATGTTCCCCCATATGTCCCAATTGCATAAGCCGAAGAATGGTATCATCAGTATCAACCATTGTGGTGGCAGCAGCTATACCTACAACTGTACTCCCTTGTAAATATTTTCTAGAACTTTTGAACCATTTATGATCACTAAAACACCCTTCGTTACCTTCATGACTCTACCTTTTGTTCTACACCCACAATTGTTAGAGTCTAAAGTTCCCAAAGAAATTAAATTCTTCCTCAAATCTAGGACATGTCTAGCCTTACCCAAGGTTTTCACAACACCATCAAATATTCTAATTTTAATTGTGTCTATTCCTATAACTTTACACGACGCATCGTTACCCATAAGAACATTACCACAATTCGTTGACCAGTAAGTGTCGAACCATTCCTTGTTAGGGGACATGTGATAAGAACATGCTGAATTCAGTATCCATGAATCTGCTAGATGATCCTGATTGGTAGAGACTTAAAGTAAATCATCATTCTCTGAATCATACTGCTCCACAGTGTTTGTAGTATTTGATGGTCCTACTTTATTCTTCCCTGTCTTTTCCTGTTTCTTCTTCCAGTTACCTCATTTTCCCTTATTCAGATAGTTTTTCTTGAAGTGACCCAATTCATGGCACCTAAAATACTTCAACTTAGTACCATCCTTTGCTGTCGATTTTCCATGCTCAACAGATTTTCCTTTCTCAATCTTTTTGTCTCGATCCTCGTACTTGACCACTAGCCCCTCAAACTAAATTGATTCGGTCTGTAACATGTGCCGATTATTCGCCAGAACGGCTGCAGTAACTTCCTCCAATTTTGGAATTTCTTTCCCCCAGAGTAGAGTAGTAACAAGATTATCCATAGAACCTGATAGACAGGACAACAACATTAAAGCCTGATCATCCTCTTCGAATTTTACCTCAATTCGTAATAGATCACTAACAATCTAATTGAACATATTTATATGCTGAATTAGGTCAGAACACCCAACCATCTTCAGCCCAAATAACTTTTGCTTCAGAAATAGTTTATCAGTCAAAGATTTCGACATATACCTGCTTTCCAATTTTGCCCAAATCTCAGTCGGCGAATCATCCTTGATCACGTAATACATAACTTCATCTGTGTGACACAGATGAATCGTACTCACGGCCTTCGCTTGCTAATCTTCCCAATCATCCTCGGACATCTACTCTAGCTTCTTGGACCTTCCGCCCAGTGCCTTCAATAAGCCTTGCTAGACCAACAGATCATTTACCCTCTGTTGCCACAGTTCAAAATTTCTAGTTCTATCGAATTTTATCACATTGAACTTCGACACAGATTTATTTCCTTCAATTGTTCTTCTTGTGATTGAATCAACCCGAGCTCTTATACCACTTGTTAGCGCAATCAATCAATCACACACACAATAGAGAATATGAAAACAGTAAAGAGATTAACACAAGATTTACGTGATTCTCCAAAATCGGGTACATTCACAGGAGCGAACTAATCTTTATTATTTTTTATGATGTCTAGGGTTTTACAATAGAGAGTATTTATAGCCGTAGTCTATTCCAACCCTAATCCAACTCTAATTAGGTAGTACCCCGCACCTCCCATACCATTGGGCCTTTGGCCCAACTACAACAGTTGAACCCTCGCTACACTCAGCTTATGGCCCTTTCCATATGAGCTATAAGTTCCAACACAAAAAAACCTAGGGATCGAGTCGGCCAAAATGTCTATTTAAGCTCTAGGAGTTCTATTTTTAAGGCATTCAATAGATTGACAAGCAAGAAAATGGCCGTAAGAAAAGCCCTAAGAAGAACGAAATGCTAAAGTAAGAAAAACTTAAGGGGAAACATCTAATGGTGGTTTTTTTACTAAGTAAATGGATGTATAAATAATCAGAGTAACGGGTTATGAGATTCAGATGAGAAACCACTTGAATCCCAGGAAAAGGAAAAAACGTTGGTGAGAAACCAACAAAATAAAAAAAATAAAGGACCAAGAACTAAGAACAGATAAAACCTAGGGATGAGAACAAAGACCCACCACAGCGATCTTCTGATACACCATCGCCGGATCTCTACTCTACAGATACACCCAAACTGAAGCTCATCAATACAACCAACGAATTCCTTCTGCACACCTTGCTATATCCTAGATCATATACATAGAGATGTTTAGCTCGATCTTCACCCAAGATACTGTTCTGATCTTGATAATCTCCATCAAATCTTCTACTGCAATTCGATGATTCTAGAATTTCAGCTTCTTACGCAGTAACCATGGACAACCAGATAGTCGCGTAGATAGAAGCATACCACATGATTATTTCATTTTTATTGAGCTATGGTCTCAGAAACCCGATGAGCAGTTGTTCGATCGAAGCAGGGCTCACCCATGAGATATTCCACCAAACCATAATACTGGACTAAACAGTCCGCGCATACTTGCAGTGCAAGAAGAGGTGTACCGTGGATTCCTCCTCAAAGTTACAGAGTAAACATGATAGGCTTCCCATTTTGCATACACAGAAGATAATGAGTATAAATAGTCCTTACTCCAAACCCAATTCATGATGTCGTTAGATGTGCTGACAGGAATGGAGCCATTGATCCTCTGTGTAAGCTCCTAAAGTAGCTCATTTTCCCATTCAAATAGATATCTTCTAAACTTTAGGTACCAATTAATTACAATTCCTTGCAATTGTCAAAATCAACTCATCTTTTTTATCAGAGATCATGTAGAGTTTGTTGTATTGTTCTTGTAAAGGAAATTCTTCAAGTCAGTTCTATTTCCAGAACTTGGTTTGTTTTCCTGACTTGAAATATATTCTGAAACCTGCTATACCACTATTGCAAACTCCTCCCTCATGGCTCTATCTTCAACTGAACAAATATGTTGTGATACTTGTGATATCATGTTATTTTTAGGGGGAGATGGAAGCCAAAAGGAGATATCCAAGGCATATTTTTTCCTTAACACTTGTGAGTTAATCTTCCATCTGGGGTGTAGATGAGCTTCAATCCCATTAATGTACGTTTTGTTTTGACATTTGTTTTTATTATTCAAACTTGGGTTGTATGACATTGAGCCCTAACTTTTGGTGCACAAATGTTATTTATTTTCCTTCTATATGTTATTGTGTGTTTATATTCTAGATTTTTAAACACCAACATATAAAAAGGGCGTAACCGATTCGTGTTTACCTGGCCGACATAGGGTATGCCTTGTAAGACGTGTTGTGCTATCAAACAATCTATGTTGTATAGACGGATCATGTTGGTAAGATGGTCCGTGCTAAGCAATGATAGTCTATGTCTGTTAGTGAACCATGAATAACCTTTACCGACATTGCATGGAATTGCTACCTGCACAACATTGGGTAGATCTAAATAATAAGCAATGTTTGAGATAAAATTGACACAACAAAGATTTGAGTGGATTCGAAACCGTAGAATCTTTTCTCTTTAATCTCGAATCAATTTTCATTATTGTTTTGCTTTGCAATACTTAGTTTTCTAAAAACACTACAAAACTCCATTTCATGGATTGAAGTAAATTTAATTAGAATTGTGTGACTTATTTTCATTGTCCCTGGGGATCGATACTTGACTCACCGCTATACTTTGAAAAAATAATAGTAATGAGTTGTTTTAATAATTTTATTTTGATAAGGCAAATACAATGATACGAATTTGCTCAATCAGTTACACTTCCTTCTTCGCTTGTTTTTCGATTAAGTCATCCTTTTAGTTGTTTGGTACGAGACATTTTAGAGGTCTTCGTTGTGTCTCGACTCTACTCCTTATTTGTTAAATCTTTAGAATCCTCTTCTGAATTCCCCCTATCGTTCCTTGTATACGGGGACCTGTCATTCCTTCGTATAGTGAAGCGGGTCTTTGATTTTGCATGCATTGTTTGGCTTACCTATACTTTAGGCGGAGTATCTTGCGAGTAACAACACTAGGAGGGGCTTAGTTCTCTCTAAGTGACTATGTTGTCATACTGTTTTCCTTTAAATTGTGCATCATCATTATGGTAGGACGGATATGCAAATAGTGGGTCTTCGGTCCATGATCACTTTCGGCCCATCTGTCTTGGGCTCGAGTTGGGCCAGGCCCAAGGACAAGTTTGTCGACACTCGGTTGAGGGGTTCGACAAGGCCACTTGGCATGCCTCAATCTATGCCGAGCGCACGACATGCTAGGTATGGCCGAATTCACACTCGATCGACATTCTTTACCTATATATGTCTTTTCTCTAGTGGTAACCTTTGATCATTCTTCCGACGGCTCTATGCTCAGCACGACCATGTAGAGACGTACTCCCCATGTTGCGATCAATTGCTTAGAAAGACGTGGAGGAGATGGTTATAGGACATGAAAATTGGACCGTCCGATATGCACGAACATGGAACACATGGCGAGAGCACTATGATTCTCGGACCACGGCGTGACATTCTCGACCGAAGTCTCAGGCAAACTGTTGGGTTCTTCCTCTATAAATATTAGATGGGCACTCAAAGCTCAAGTGTGCGCAACATTGACTCAAGCTCTCAAGTTACTTTCTACTCCTTTCAAAAGCTAACTTGATTCTCGGAGTGCCCGCTGAAGACGTAATTCTGATCGGCACTAACTTAATCGTCGGAGTGCTTGCCTAGCGAAGGTTTCACGGAATTAGTAAGAAGTACAACAAGTGAATTTCAGACTCCACGATCATAATTGCTAGATGCTTGATTTGGGTAAACAAGTAGGATTGCTTCTTAACCTTCATATCTCATGGTTACTTTTTATTCCTGATATTTTATGCAAAGTACCAAAGACGAGGTTGAAGACCCGCATGTTCTAGTTGACGTCAATGCCGTCGGTGAAGATTCAACAAAGTCTTGGTTTACCTAGATATAGGAGCTCCATAAATCTTTATAAAAATTTATTTGAAAATATAAGTTATTTTCTTTTCTTATTCAATAAAATTGTAAGTCAAATTCTGTACTTTACTAATTTAGATGAAGTAATAGAAATGCGAATTTTGAAAACTTTCTTTTATTAATGTTTTAGAAAATCTGAGCGTTAATAAGTTTTATCTCCTCCAATTTCCATCATCATTGCAATAGCATGGCACATATCATACTATAGCAGCATATACTTAAAAGAGAAAAGAAGCAATGAAGCAATACAATTTGTGTTGATTTTATTGGCATTGTTAATCATTCGTAGATCAAGTTACATGATCCAAATAAAAATTAAATGATTATTCGTGTCTTTCTCAAATGAGTTAAACTCGTATTCGTCGTGTTTAAATTTCATATAATGGGATCATGTGGGATCATGTCACATTCAATATTCGTTATTTAAACCCTTTAATTTCAAGATTGGATTAAAGGATCGTGCCGAGATTTTCAACCTTATTCTTTATATGAAGTTAAACCCGTAACCTCACTAAACACATATATTTACACAATCGTTGAGATAATTATTTTGATTAAACGAGCCATATATGTGCCAAATATAGACTTGTGTATATCCAGAAAGAGATAGAGAGAGCTTCGTAGTTTATGCAGTGTACATAACTCATGAAGGGTAACAGGACCACTCTGTAGTCTACTTGTATGAGTCCTGCTAACTGGTATTCGAGCTCTGCATTCCCTGAGAATTGGACCACCCTAAAAATCTAGGCTTTAATTTTATAGGCTCCTTAGGGTACAAACCCCAACTCTTTCTCTCTCTCTCTCTAGTGAGTACATTATATATAGCTACTACCGAAAGGTGGGAACAAAAGGCAATTTGGGGGAAAGAATGCAGCTGAGCTGAGCTGCAACCCATCAAGTTGTGTCTGTCTGCGGGGTAGCTATCCTTTGCAGTCTTCTAGTTATGTGTGATACATACATACATATATATATATATATATGTGTGTGTGTGTGTGTGTGTGTGTGTGTGTGTGTGTTATATATCAATTGACCTACCCATGCTGAGAGAAATGGTTCCGAAATTAATCTATCTAAAAAAATTCTTAATCTGCCGGATTGGGTTGGGGGACTCGCTGTGACTACTGGGCACAGAAGCCCCGCTGTGCTCTCATTGCAGAACTCAGGCTTAAAAATTTGATGTCAAAAGTTGATTTTGTTCAACTCACCAAGTTTTGTAAAAACTGATATTTATCGGACATCGACATAGGCATAAATGAAACATAATTATGGCGAAATTTATTGTAGATAACAAATACACCGAGGACTAATGACAAGGCAAGATTCCCTATTGAATGTAAAAATGCAATTTGAAGGCCTGTTATATGTTAGTGTTGTCAAAAGTGACATTCCCCCTCTTTACTTTTCCAATCAACCAAAGATTTTCACCTTTTTCCTCCTTTCGGCAGTGTTAGAAAAAGAGTTATTATTAGACCATCTTACTCAACACCACTAATGCAAATTGCAAAAGGCCATTTGTATTACTCAAATGCCTAAATTTTACATGCGACAGTATGCTATCTCCCGAGACTGAACTCCATATCACTGTCTAAATTCATTTAACCGAGTAAAAACAACAGTGAAAGCAACAATCCCTTGCCTCCTGAAAGCGAGAAGCTTTAAGTAGGGCCCACAAGAGTAGCAAACTAGTCTCGTCTTCTCATTCTCTCAATGCATCAATTGACTCTGTGAATTATGTTTATTCCGTTACTTCTAAATATAAATTTTTTTTGTCAAATCTTGTCTACACAAAAATAAAACTTTTCAAAGCATCCACAGGACATAAGAAACTTGTCAAGATTCAAATGTTATATCAAATTTATATGTCTAACAGTAAATTGGGTCCAAATTGTCATCCCTATTTCGTGTCCAAAGTACTTTTAACATAAAAAAAACACCAAATCCTCTGCAATTGAGGTAAAGAACAATTCGGGTGCATGGAGCCCATCTAAGTAATGATTTGAACCACATGTCATCATGACAAGATCTCAATGTATAAGTTGTCCATCGTGTCCATCATTTACAACAAAATTAAGTAGGGCAAGTGTCTAATTTGATATACATTTATATTGAAAATGAAGGTCCCTCAGACCGATTCATTTCGTCATAGCACAAATGTGTATGGGTGAAGTACCTTCCAATGCCCAATCAATCAAAAATGAGGTTATAAAACAAACAGTATGGGTCATAAAACTCAGACTAATGAGCTCAACGCACCTGAACTGCAACGGGTTTAGTCCATAGGAAAAGTCTTGGTACACAGAACACAGATATATCCGAAACCGTTGGATGCATATGGGGGCTCTTGAATTATTGATAGTCCCACGTATATCCAACGATTCCGGATGTGTACATAAAGTCTGTGGACAACATATTAGTGGACTACATAGAAGTAGGGCTCTACTCCATGTTGAATGAATGAATACAGGTAACCATTAAAAACAACGGAGAAACTCAGAATCAATTTCAGATCAACAATATTTCAAATACCTGGACTAATGAATTCGAACAACACTTTTTAGTAGGTACACAATAGATGAGATGTCGGGGACACCTGTATAAAAGCTCGTAAATAGAAATAATTATGGTCGATACATGCTAAATCACCGGTACTGGATGGTCAACAAGGCCAAACCCAAATGATTGGTCCCGGGCGTAAAAGGTTAGTAACGTCACTCTTCAACATCCTAGGTCTACAAAAATTTGGGTATGAGAATAAATTATTACCTAGATGGTGCAACTACTCTTCCCGTTCCAATCTTCTTGAATCATTGCAAGCATTTGTGCGAGAGAGTAACATATCGTAAAGGTCCTCCGCCGTTGGACGATCCGTCGGATTAGTTTTGGTACATTTGTTGTATAAATCAACAAGAAATTTCATGGTTTCTAATTCCGCCTCAGGTATCCGTGGTTCCGTACTGGATTGAGCCATTGCAGGGTTATCATGTGAACCCAATGCATCCTCCAGCTCATCTGTTAACGGTGGCCGTTTCCCCACCTGCTTAAATCATAGCATTAATAATAGTCGGTCCAAAGCTTCATGCATATTCACATGGCTAAAGAATTTCAAGAATATCAACAACCATATGGGTAAATTACAAATAGCTCCCATGGCGGACACAGTCAACCCCTTGTGGTTTACGGAATTACAAGTTTCCCAGTCAAGTAACGGAGTAGGTGCAATTACCATAAAAAATGCTCCTTCTAAGTGTTTTTTTCCCCTCCCTCCCTCTCTCTGTGTACCCCTTCTACCACTTTCACATGCACTTTTACATCACCAGACAGTATCACCACATCACCAGGTGCTCATGTAGTGCTGCTACCCTAACCAGCCGATGTAGTGAAAATCGTGTGAACCATGGGCCTAGGCAATGTTACCGAAACACGTAAACCTACTATCTCATGCTTCCTATTGAGGATTGATTTTATTCTTCGTGTGCTTGGATAGTAGCCCAACTAAAATTTATGCATATATGATAATGCCCAATCGATTACTCATACAAACACATCCCCCACATGAGCACTACAAACATAGAACACATAAACACATCAAATTGTCACCACACCATTTTAAACCCAGCACTACCAGATAGGATATGGTCTACAGGGTCCCGACTAGTGTACACATTTCAACCCTGCACCACCTAACTTGTAAGATCACCCTTCCGTCACCACCATCACGGCTCCAATCTCGACCAACTAACCACATTACCCAACCCAGAGCACTTTCTTGCGCACCAACCACCGAAGCTCCATCAGGATCAATTATTACAGCCACAAATCTGACACTGCAATATTCTGTGTCTTACCCTCATGGGACTGATTGTTATGCCGTAAAACTTAAGCGACGGGATATAATTTCCGAAACGCTAGGGATTCAAAAGTATCTGAAGGTATTTGTAATTACCCAATCCATAATGTGTGTGTGTGTGTGTGTGAGAGAGAGAGAGAGAGAGAGAGAGAGAGAGGGGATGAAAGAACCTGTAGAAGATCATGAATTTCTGATTCTGACAACCCTGAGTAAGGGACTTGCAAGGTTAATAACTCCAATATCAGGCACCCAAACGACCAAATATCCACTTCCTGTAGCCAAAGAAACAAAGAAAAGCTTTGAGTGCCAAACATTCCAAGTCATTTTTCCGAATAACAGTACCTATTATGTTGCAAGTCCACACACAGAAAATTTGCAGGTAAAGTGTTGAAATAAAGGAAGGACAAAAAAACAAAACGATAACGAAATCCAAACGTAACGTGCGCTTGTGGCAGTAGTGAAGAGGCAAAGAGGCAACTGGTAGAGGATAGAATAAGAGTCCCTGCATGAATATGTTCTATATTGCTCATATAAAGCCCAATTTATCTCTTTCCCTCCATGCTTCCATCCTAAGTTTCATAGACCCTCTAAACCTAATTCTTTGCATCTATGGTTCACTGCGAAAATCCTCTCTTGTCAAACTTTCTACAAATATTTCCTTCTATCTTCAGAATGAGATCCTCTGGCATCATGGATACACATCATTTTCGAATAATAAACCACTCATCACCTCAGGCATCTCGTGTGCCATCAATTTACCATTCCTAATCTAACAAACCTTGAAAACTTCAATGGCAAAGCGTTAATATTATTACAAGTTTTGTAAGCCTACCAATAAATTCCAACTGGTTATTACTCCATGCATATCCCCAGTGTGAACATACCCACATACTGTTTGACTAAATTTGCAACCATTCGTTTAATATGCTGATCTTGCAAAATATTCTTCTCTCCTCTCCATCAAGCCATTATCAAATTTTTTAGATCGTTAGGTTTCTTAACCTCTCAAAAGAAACAGTTTCAGTGGTTCAATACTTAAATCATTGAAAATAATTTCAAAAGCTTTGACCAGACCAAATTGTTCCCCGGTCCTATTGTCATTCACAAAAAGCATAGAAAGTAAGAATCTTGCTATTTAACCTTTGATAGCGTTCTTTTTTCACAGGAAACCCAAAAAAAAAAAAAAACGAACCAATCTACCAACTTTGGACAAGATTCAAGAGTGTATCAGCCAGGGAAAAAAAACACCAGATTGCTCGGATACAAGAATGTCCAGAAGTTTAAAATAAAGAATTCCACCATTTGTTTCTGTTTAATAGGTGTGGCCGCCCCGCGGGGGCGGGGAAGGGAAGATGTTTTAAGACATAAGTAAATAACTGATTAAACTTATTGAGGAAGAAACTCACCAGCCCATAAATGTCAGGCTTATTCATTGCTCGAAACACCTCAGGAGCCATCCAACGAGGTGTTCCAACACAAACATTTGGTGGAGGTACTCCAACATGAGCAATACAGCATGAATGCAAGGAAGAACGAAGGGGGACTGCTCTATCGAAATCACAAAGCTTCACAATCGGCGTTCCATCAGGCCTCCTCCTATCCAGATCAATCAAAATGTTTTCACTCTTTATGTCGCGATGAATAATGTGTTTAGAATGCATCTCCACTAATGCACTCGCGACATCTCTAGCAATATGCAATGCCAGTTCCATGCGGACGTGCTTCTCACCAGCTCTAGACAGCTGCTCTACATAAATCTGATACATAATAGGTAGGAATTGTTAGAAGACTAGACATCAAAAGCCAAAAGTGAACTATTTAACCCAAAAAAGGGGTAAGAAGGAAATAAATGATTTGATAATTGAAATCACAGCTTCCTTCCTTGCTTTTGGTGTGGTTCTTTAACGAGTAGTCTTACCTGAAACCAATGGTGAACCAACTGAAAGGTAAACAGGATAATACATTATGTATAAAAAAATCACCTTTAAGGACCCCCCCTTTATGTACTCCATCAAGATAGCAGACTGCAATATCCGCTGCTCTGAATCTCCATCTAATGATTGAACCCACTTGGAAGATATCCGATGACCATACATTTCCACAATGCAGGAGTGCTTGTTCAAAGCACGTAAAATCCTCACCTCCCCTAAACAACTGTACTCAAAATTCCTAATTTCTTCAGCAGAAATACCACCAGTTTCTAGAGTACGCACCTGCAGCATTGAACTAGTTAGAAACATGCCACATAACCAGGCCCTTTGTGACAACTGGCATATAGAATGGATAACTTCAAGGAAAACTCAAGAAATAATATTGGCACATCATGTAACAAGTACACATCCATTTTGACACCAAGTTATAGGTAAAACCATAAAAGAGAAAGATGAGATGCATATACAAGTACAACAGTTATATCCAACTGAAAGGCATATATAAGCAATAGTTAACTAGAATACAATTTACATGAAAAGATTTGATAGAGAGTTAACAGGAGTTCAGGAAAGAAGCAAGAAAAATAGCAAAATACACTAAAAATTAGCAACAAACACACCTTTGCTATAGCCTCTACTGATCCAAAGTCACACCGGATGAGCGTATTAGAAGCTGCTTTTTCTGTTTCATCGCATTCAGACAGCGAAGGAAATGAACAATTTGGTCCAGCAATGCTGTCTGTCACATTAGGAATACTAATCCAGCTCAGAGGAATGTACCTGACACAACAAACTTCCAAATCAGAAACTACAGTTAAAGCACACATGGTCTATAGACATTTCACTGACTAGCAACAATGTGATTAAAAAGCACACATGGTCTATAGACATTTCACTCACTAGCAACAGTGTGATTATCCTAGGGGAGGACACAGATTAAACCAGAGAACAAATATTCAGATCCTCAAACCCCCCCACCCACCTCCCAAATAATAAATCACACAAAACACGGCAATAGCCATGAATCTGATCAACAAACTAAGAATCTATTATGCATTACCAAGACAGCAAACTATACCAAAAAAACAACCAAGTTACCAGTGATAATTCTGACAGGCAAAAGCTCAACAAAAAACAGAAACAGTATTTCTGTTTTTTGGGAATAGCTTTTATTCTTTTTGTGCTTCACGGAAAATATGATCAAGAAAACTAGAATACAAGTCATTGCATATGTTCAAATGGTACACAGTTAGCAACAAGAGACAATCAAGCAAACGAAAAATTAGTAAAAGCATCTACCTGCAAAAATATTCGGGGTCCGTTTCCTCCCTTATATCGTGCGGATGGCACGCATCAACTATCATGCGAACCCATCCATCATCCCTCTTGGTTATAACAATATTCCATGCATGCGGTGAGAAATCAAAATAGCCCCGAATAAGTTCACAAGGTACATGAGGCTCCACTCTGTCGCAAAGGTACTAGAGCAGATATGATACGTTAGTTCACGGGAAATAAACAATAGCAAGTTAATAGAACAAGAATCTAATATTATCTATAAAATAGAGAGTACAGAAAAGCATCACCTTCATAAGCAACGCCCTATGTCTACACACTCCAAACTGGAGAGTCCCAATAGGAACCACAATGGATTTTTGTCTTGCTTTTGCAGATTGTAGAGATTTTTCACAAAGATCAAGGAAGACAATATCTTCCACACTGTATGTACTAGAGGGTTTTCTACTACTGTCACTGCTTCCAGTTGGGCAGGTACAGACAAACGGCTTTCTATAGTTCGAACCAGACACAGCTTTTCGTGTTTTCACAATGAAGCCACTTTTATCACTGCCGCCAAAGTGGTCAGATACAAAAAGAGCAAGCAGCGATGCAATCTGCAAGTTATCAATTGCAAAGTGTTCTATTTCTTTGGTTGGACTGCTCTGCTTAAAATGAAACATCAATGCTTGAGCGCACAGTGCAATGGCATCCAACTCTTCGTCTTTTTTCCTGAAGGAAAATAACAATTATCACAATCACCAAGATTTTAAAGAACCCAGCCCTACGCATAGACATGTCTATTCTCTGTCAATTTTCTTTCAGACACTAACAAGGAGACAAGATGCTCCAAACACTTTCGGACATGCCTAAATATCTACCCCTTTTGCCTATCACATTTTTTAGTCAGACACGTTAGGAGAGGTTAGCCAAATGCTGGGGAAACGTGAAGGACACATTGGAAGGTCAAAGTACAATGCTTCGAAGTTGGCCCAGAATCTAAAATCCCATGGATACTTATTTCATGTCTTCATGAATACTTAGTTAGTGGTTGTTGACTTATATCCCATAATGTTAATAGTATTTGCCTTTTTATCCTGATTTCATACAAACACATCTACAACATTAACATATTTCATATTCAACCTGTCTGCATCCAAATTTTGGATAAATTCCGTGCCCATGCCACGTTGTGTTGTTTCCCGTGTCCGTATCCATGCTTCTTAGATCCTGCCATCCCCAATTGCATAATTGTAGAAGGCAACATCTAAAACAACCACCACCATGTGCATTACAAATAATTACCTGTCTAAGAGAATGACTTCACGAGAGTCGAGATGCAAAATTTGCTCATAACTCCTTAGTGGCATGAAGGGCCGATCTCGTCCTGCATCATAAAAGCCATCTGGTAGATGGTCATCAATGCTACAAAATGATGTGTTACTATATTTGGATGACAGATCTGAGTGATCATCTATTGGTCTACGAGATTTGCTAGGTTTGGGATTATCAAGATTGCCCTCGGGATGCCTTTTTGAGTTTGGAGTACTGCTGCATAACGCCGAAGATGAGCATTCATCCTGCAACCGAGCACCATCAGAAACAGAATCTAGAGATGCATCACGTTCTGTACCGTCATCTTCACCCTCTTTACATACTTCAACCGAGTTAACTGTGACACATCCACAGTAATCAACCTCGGGTTTTGAACTGCTGTTGTCATCCTCAACACTAATAATTCCACACGAAGTTTTTCCAGACTGTCCGTCTTTATTGTCACTGTCAGGACCAGGAATAGCTGATGAACTTTCTATGTGACACTCAGGAGCAAGGACAGCATGTTTGCAAGGATTGCATTTGGCAGCTGCTTTTTGTGTCAACAAATCCACACGATCTTCAACTTTCCACTTCCTACTACTGTTTAAACGTTCTTGGCGAGCTCTCTGCTGTAAATAATATCGCCGCTTCCATCCCTTCCCAGACCTCCTTGCCGCAAAACATCGATTACTTGATGAGGGTCCAGTTAAATGGCTCGATGAGGCAACAGGGAAGCCTAAATTAGCACAAAATTTACAGTTATTTGAAGCTGATTCTGAAGAGCGAAGAGAAAGAGAAAAAGAAAAGACAAACATGAAGCAAATGTCTGACAGGAAATAATCTAGCAAGTACGTTTAGAGGTCTTACCTTTCGGAGATATATTGTCACCAATTTCCTGTGCACTATCTTCAAATAAATCCATCTCAACAGCAGAACTGATGAACTCATCACTGGATGTGTCTTTTCGATTTCCCTCCAAATTGCAGCTTATCCATGAAGGTATTTGACAATAACTGAGAAGCTTGTTATACTATTAAGTATCAAAACATCAAAAAACATGTTAGGCCAAGTATTGATACATGGAGAGCAGAAGGTAAAAAAAATAAGGAAAATCAACAAATAAAACACAGATTCATCAACATGAAGGGACTGAAATTTAGTAAACAAATACCCTTCAAGAAGAGTAGGAAGACGCTAACATGGTAAAGTAACTGAAAGTTCACCCAATTTGTACTTGTAAACAAAAGGTGCCAGCAGCTACCGACTCAGTAGCTGCCATGGCCGGCCCATGGGGAAAGGGAAAATGACTTGAGAAGGAAAACAAGTGATGGTATTTCAGAAGTACGCAAAAAATGTGTTCTAAAAATCGGACTAATCGGCGATTAGTAGGTAGTTGGCTTCCCACCGATGCGATTACACCCAAATCCCCAGCGAAATTGGTTGGTCACTTAGGCGGGGACTAGGCACCAACTATTCTTCTAATCGCCGACTAATCGAACCAGCCGATTAGTCGGCCGATGATAAAAGTAAAATCGGCCTAAAGAAAATGACATAGTATAGCTATTTAGATAGGGTTATTACAAGAGCTACAACAAGAGTTACAGAACTTATGGTTCATCTTCCGATTACTACAGTTTCATCGACTTTTGGCAACTACAAGTTCATTGACTTCCACCGACTACAGCGATCTCGACCGCGTACGCCTCCCCCTTCTCTCTCTCACACTTAATACAGTAAAACAACACATGCACAACGATGGATTGTTGACGGTGGTGATGAAAAAATTGAGTCCGGTTTGTGACTTACATGGTAAATGGTTGGAGAAGCTAAGGGAGCAGATGAAGCCCTTCAACCTAGAAAAAGAGTTAGAGATATTGAAGTACAAGAGCTACATGAAGAAGATTTTGAATCGGAAGATGAGGAAGATAAAGATTTCGACTTTGAGTCCAATGGGGATCAAGTTTTGGAGGGATATGGAGAGGAAGATGAGGAGATTAATATTGTTTGAGACTTCATGTGTAATGTGTGACTTATTTTCTTCATTTAGGTTGGAACCTTAGACATTGTAGGAATATTTATTAAAAAAAGAAAAAAAAATGACTAATCCTCCGAGGATTAATAGGCCTAGGCGCTAGAAGGTCCGCCACCGCCCGACTAGCGTCTAGCAATTTTTAGAACATTGTCAAAAATGCCAAATTACGAACAGAAATTTCCACATAGAAATCATCACCCACTATTAAAATTACGCGAACATGAGAACTAATATTAGCAAGGAATATAGGAACAAACCGAACTACAATTATGGTGCAAGGTCCATTGAATTCTTTACCAGAAAGCCGACCACAAAAGGTAGGACATGTATCAGCCATGATTAAAGATATAATCATAGCATTACGTGTTTGTTAGCGGTTAAAGAATGGTCCATTGCTTATCACCACAGATATGGTTATCCAGGGTGTCATATCTGGGATTTATTTTTTTCTTTGGACCTCGAATATGATATATGGAGGACTATTTTACCTGCCAGGAGGAGATAAAATTATCCCACCCCTCCCCCTATCCATATCTTATTTCCTTCTATATCCCCTTTTATTACACAAATGTCATTATTAGTTACGAGAATACCATTATTAATTACAAGGATGTTATCCACCTACTCATATCTATCATATACTCCTTCCTCAAAAAATACTCAAACAAACTCTTTATAACTATTCACCCCTTTATAATAAATCTCTCATTCAACTATATCCCCTTGTTACTATATCCATCATATCCCTTCCAAAATTCTGACCGCTAACAAACGGATCGTAAGTAACATAAGATGAGCAATGGTTTTCCATCATTTACCACTATTCTTGATGCTATGCCCAAACATTTGTTACTCAGTGAGTTGAGGTAAGCACAAATAAAGGGGCTCAAAAGACATAAGCAATTTACAAAGACAAACGAATAATATGAACATATCCATATGGTATGGAACTTGAAATCTCAAAATAGACCACAACTCATACAATCAAAATCCACTCAAGAGAATACTAGCTCATATTGCAAGTTTAAAAAAGACAGCTTGTCGCATAGCATTTCCTAGTTATGGTTCTTAGTATGTACCTGAAGATTTAGTTTCTGAAGGTTATGCATTGAGCCAAGTTCGAGACATTCCACCGAAGCCAACCTATTATTTGACAGGTCCAAGATCTCCAATCTTTGCAAGGATGACAAACCAGACGGTACTTCCACCAATTTATTATTAGCAACTTTCAATGATATTAAATCATTCAAATAAGTTATCTCAGTTGGAAGACTCCTTATCTTATTAAATGAAAGATCTAGACACTCCAAGTTTTTAAGGCAGCCAATTTCTGGAGGAAGGTATCTGCAGGGAAAAAACAAGACGAAAATTAAAAATCTCTCCAAAACGCAATATATCAACATATACAGGACAGAACGATTCAAAAACATACAATAACGTATATAACTACTCTTCAAATTTGCTGGACATGTATAGATTAATACTGCAAGGCTAAAGACCTATAGGAGAAAGACGTGCAGTAATTACAGACTATTTTCTTCAATAATTGAATGCTTCCATCCAGGGCCAGCCCTGAGCATAAGCCCACCAGACCACCGCCTAGGGCCCCCGGTATTTGACCCAATAATAGGGCCCCAAAATCTTTAAACATACTAATAAATACTATATACATCATAAATATAATGGAATGTGAAGGATGGTGCAACGGCAAGGGGCCCCTTTCCCTTGCAAGCGGTCGTGAGTCCGAATCTTCTTTCCTTCACTTTTTCGGTAATTTTAACGTAAAAATTTAAAATCTAAGAAGGCTTAGAAGTAGCGGGGTGAAGGTTTGAACCTTGGCCAAAAACAATATCAATCTAATACTTAAGCCACCAAATCTACAAAAATTGTTGAGTTAGTTTTGGAACATTTTTGTCTAATAATAAAGATGGTAACTGTTTTCCTTAATACATTTTTTAATGACTTGTAATTTGAAAGCAAATCATTTACCTAATAGGTTCCTTTTTTTTGTCAAATATTTCTTTTTTTAAATGTATTTTTTATTTTTTGTCAAACATTTTTTTCATTTATGTTTTTTAATTTTTCATAGAAAATGAATTAAAAAAATTCATAGATTTTCCTCCTTTATGCAAATAACAAATTTTCATCCCAAATTGAGAATTTTATTAATTGTGTGATTAACAATATATTTGTTTTTGATAGCTTAACAATATACATGTTGCAAAATATTTTATGAGATCTCCAACAGACTAAAAAAGTAAGTAAATTACTTTGGTCCAATTTTTAGTGTTAGGTTTTAAATTAAATTAGATTGATTGTGGATAAATAAAAAATGTTTTATTTTTTGTAGTTCTACGGTGATCTTATTGAAGGTAACTTTTTTTAAAAAAAATTGTTAAGAAAATATATAGAAGCCCAATTTTTTATCTCGCCTAGGGCACCAAATATCTTGCCCTCCTTCCATCAAATGGGGATCTTTGACTGTACATGTAGTCCATCACTAGTTTCTCCAAAGACTACGGTTGCATGAGAAAGTATCATGAATCTATCAATGGTCATTGGCTCATCTAACTGCATCCACAACTGCTCAAGGCCACCACTATATTTGGTGAAGAGATGGACCAGGCTTTGATGAAGTATTTCAAACACAATGAGTTAAGTGGATCCGTTACCTCCAAAACACTTTTACGATTCTGTCCTCAATGGACCAATTTTCAAACTCATTCCCAACCCAACAAACCACTAAATTGCACTTTGGTTTGAACAAAAAAGGCAATGTTGCACGCCCATACAACGGTTGCATTTTCTTCATGATAACAGAAAAATCTGGTATTTGACGAAAAGATAAAAGAGTATTAGATCTCTTGTTCATACATGCCAATCACATATTTTATGTTGCTTTTTCTTACACAAAGTCTAATGTGGTATAAATGGCTAACATGATCCTACACTGT
The DNA here is from genome assembly GCA_014822125.1 of Arbutus unedo. Taxonomy (NCBI): domain Eukaryota; kingdom Viridiplantae; phylum Streptophyta; class Magnoliopsida; order Ericales; family Ericaceae; genus Arbutus; species Arbutus unedo. Next base: position 24,902 of record JABCMJ010003504.1, read on the forward strand.
AGCCAACAACCATGATTCACTTTCAAGTTAGTATTAAAAGTATACAAAAACACTGTTTCCCCTTAAAGCCATTTGGCTGCGAGCGACAAAACCTTTTTCCAACAAAAGGGAGTAACAATAAACACTAATCACATTAAATGACCTTATCCATGTAGAACCAAACAAATTCAACACACGAGAGGGTTGACTCGATCCATCAGAAAGTAGTTGCCTTCCTCTTTATTCCTTTCTTTCTATGGAAGATCTTTAGTAGCAGGTAGCTCCTAAAGTGGAGTCACTCCAGCGCTCCCAACTAGGGAGCTAGACGGGAGCCCGCTCCTGTCGAGGTGGGAGCATGCTCTTACAAAGATGGATGCTTTTGTATGATCCTTGTATAGAAATCCAGCGATTTATCTAGCCGAAGTCATGATATCTTGAAAAGAAAACCACATCACAACCCTAGCCCATTTCTTACACTTATGGTGGCTTGGCCCATATTTTTACTCCCTACAATGGTTGTACTTCTGAAGTATATATTTCATGGCGCATTATTTTCCATAATATGTGTACACTCTTCTTTCGTGCTCCCAACCTTGGGAGCTTCTATGTTCTCAGGCTTCCGCTTTCGCTCCCACTTCGTGCAACGAAGGGAAGAACCCAAGCATGTCGTATCACAATCACCCAACATTTCTTACTAAATGATCTGGCTGGCATCATCCAATGCACGTACATAGTTTCTACTGAATTCTAAATATTTGGTCAAAACTCTCTAGAATGGTTCTAGATGTCTCATTTTAATAACAGCTTAAAAAAACTGATCCAGAGATTTCCGTGTGCTATTGGAAGAACGAAATTAATCAGAAAATATGAAAATACTAGTGAATGCATCCCCAATATTAATTAAAGTCGCGCAGACTTGGCCCGAACCCTTCGATGACAATATAAAATTCAACTAAGTAATACATTGCTAGCGTAACCGGCACGTATAAGTAACATCGTGACAGTAAAATTGCATGTAACAAGGACATAACTAGTTTCCTAAGCATGATAAAGGGTGCCTAATGTAACTGGCCACATATAAGTAACATCATGACAGTAAAAATTGCATGTAACAAGGATAAAATAGGTTCGTTCCTAAGCATGATAAAGAGCTTCTAATATTTGAATCTGTCCAACAAAAAAACTGTAGGCAGGGCCAAAAATCTCAGGGACGGTAACTATTTAGACTTATCCATTCATAGAAGCACAGTAGATTCGGCATAGTTTCAATTACGCAGTAGCATAGTTAAGTATGAGAAGCCGGTAGCTTTATTCTACATAAACCATATTGCTATCACATTTCTTCTCAATCTTAGCCACAAACCCTAGGACTCCATACATTGCAACTTCAAAACATGGCGCAGCTGATACAACTTACAGGTTAAATGTAATTAACTACAACTTCTATTCATACTGTCCTTCCACATTTATAAATTGTGGACCAAATCCCAAGCCACATCAAAACCTCTCCTGGACATACAGACTTACTATTTGACCTCATCACTTTCTACTCTCCGATCAATGAAATTTGAATTACTTGATTATCACAAACATCAAGTTCACCATCACAGCTTAAGAATTGGCATAAACATAAACCATATCCTAGTCCGAGTAGTTTCCAAATTCGCATTCTGTAGATCCACTTGCTGATAAATATACATATTACCCTTTGAGCTCATATGTCCAACTCGCCAATCTATTTTATACTCTCAGTGAAGATATAGGAGTAATAAAATGGACATGTTCTTAATTCTCAAACCAAACTAACCGACTCCAATTTACACTTTGGAATTTGGGCTTCCCATGAAAAACTATGTTAAATACACTCATCAAAACAAATCAAGTACCTCTGTTGGACGAGTAAAACTGGACAAGGGAGTGATATGCGATAGATGTCCAATGTTCTGTCGGAGAAAGTAATCTAATTGTACTTAACTCTGTCACTGTATGTGTACTTAATTGTCGTGTAAAAGCTACAAAATGAGTATCATTTGGCACTCTACTTAACTGAAAATCTAGGTATTTCCACAAAGTAGACGACATGAGAATATACTATGCTTTTACGCTGGGTCCATGCAAATTCAATTAGAGGTTTGATGGGTCCAATCCCAAGACATGCACCAATAAGCCACAACCGCACCCTTGAGCGATTAAACGGTTTCACAGGATTGCACATAGCATGTGGAATAGTCCTTTTGTTTAGTAAAATATTGAGAAGCACAGGAGATAACAAAGACGACTTACCTGATAGAGAAGTGACAAACAGAGAGCTTCGTGAGGCACTTAAGCCTAGCAATCTCACTCAACAATGGAAACGCCGAGGGCCTCGGCGGCACCTTGCAAAGCTCGAGCTCCTTCAAAGCTTTTAACTTTTCGAAGTCCAGACCAGTCATACTGGGAGAAGATATCTTCACTTGCAAGCATTCCAGCTCAACCAAATTCCTAAACTCGGTGGGAAACAAATTCACATCGTTTCCGAAGAATTTCAAAGTCTTCAACCTCCCCAAATTGCCCAACCACCGCGGAATCAAATTGAACACGTTCTTGTACATGTACAGTCCCTCAATCGAGTCCCCTGACCCGTTTGGTACTGAGAAATCAAGATTTTTGCCAGAAACATCAAGAACAGAGTCGTAATTTGCATGATCTCCGCCCGAATTGGTCTCCGAAACTTCTGATTTTTCAGAATATTTGGAATTATCGACATCTTTGGAGACATCCCCTTCTGGAATAACCTTTTGGTCCGAATTGGCGACCTGCATTTGATTTCCTCCAAGGCATATGAATCAGACACCAGATAGAGAATACATTTATGTAAATATGGAGATGAAGAGCCCACACATAATTTTATGTTAGCAGGTTTTAAGGTTTAGGGTTAGGGTTAGGGTTTGGGTTAGGGTTAGGGTTAGGGTTAGGGTTTGGGTTTGGGTTTGGGTCAGCGCGGCTTTGAGTGTGAGAGATCAGTGGATAGAGACAATAAAGAGACTCGTGTATTATGAGCGTGTATTTGTAGAGGGAGTCTGCCAGGAGCGGGAGAGGAGAGAGAGAAACGCTCCCTTGATGAACTATTGAGAGAGAGAAAGGAACCCTAGTAGAAAATCTAAAGAGGAAGACACGTTGCAGTGGGTAATTATCGGGTTCGAAAAGTCACAACTAACCTTTCATTGACCCCAGAGTACGTTTTGTACGAAATGGTAATGTTGTCATTTCCGCGGTTGAGGTGAACTTTTTCTTCTTCTTTTCGATCAAGTGTGTTTTTTTTTTTTTTTTTTTTTTTTTTTTTTTTGGGACATGGGGGTTTTCGGATGAATGTTGGTGTGTTGTGGAGTACAGTTCACGGCATCAGAAATTTTTCATAATTTGGTCCACGTTGTGTGATTAACGTTGTTGCACTATAAAATCACAAGAGGAAAAGAAGAAAAGGGGGAAACCAAAAAAAGAACAGCAAAACTAGCTTATGACTACGAGGATGTTTGATTTTCGAATTAGGAACTTGGAGTACTGAATAAATTAGATCCGAATTTGCAGAGTAAGCTACAGAGATGAAACTAATAGGATCAAATTATTTTCACTTATTTATGTAATATGTTATGTAGTACCAATTCTGATGTTGGGGGTTATTTTTCTCTTTATGTTCAAATGATACTTCATATTTTGTTCTAGTATTTATTCCACCAAAACAAATTACAATATATATAATATATAAATAATCACATCTATTGTCTATCGTACCGTTTGACCTGATTTTATTATTAAATTATTAGTTTTTTGAATTATTTAAAATTGTAAAATAATAAAGAAAGTCGAGTTGTTTTGACTAAATATTTGGATTATTGCCTTTAATGATTGCCTATTATAATAATTAGGTTGTGACATTTTTACCCTTCACTGGGTAATATAACATCCAAGTAAACATTACATGTCCAAGAACGGAAACAAAAGTTCAGTAGTCATGATCAACGTCGAGATCGTTTTTGGCGACGATAAGCTCTGGCTAGTTTAATCTGGATGAGCTCCATTCCTAAGCTACAAGCTCACAAGGCTACTCGAGCGACCCTTAAAACGATTGAGCTATGTAGGCATGAACCCTTAGATTGAGCTATGTAGGCATGAACCCTTAAAACTAGAATTTGCCAAAAATAAAGGCCCCCTCGAGCGAGCTATAAGCCGCTTGCGTGACCTAGCTGATTTCTAACAAATTCTGATAATTTTGACTAGAATTTAAAAACTCAAAATTTTGGCAAACCGTTCGAGCAAGCTCATGGCCGCTTGAGCGACCTACTAAAATTCAGTAAGTTACAGAATGTTGACCGGGCAATAGATCCAGACTCTAACCACCACTGTTTTATATGTTCACACTACATAAACATCCACGAACATGTTTTGTGTGTCCACGAGTTTCTGTGAAACCCCATGTGAGTGATTTGACCAACCATGACCATGATCCTATGTTATCGCTTCTTACAATGTTATGGTTACTTTTGTGGATGATAGTAGATGTGAATTGTTAAATCTGAATGATGAGTAGAAAAGATAATGTATAGGGTACAACCGGTGTGCTGCCCAAGTGATTGTAGTCAGATAGGGTTACAACTGTTGTACTGGCCGACTGTGATTGTGAAAGAAAATGTTAAGGCCGTCGTGCTAGCTACTTGATTAGAATAGTCGTTGTACTATTAGACTATAGTAAATCGAATTGTAACTTGTTTTGGTGAAATACATGAAAATCTAGAATCCACGTTATGGACACTAGTTCGAATGCCACCATAACACGGAAATGAAGGGTGTTAAGTGAACATTATAAGGAGTGACAAATATAAAGAACAAATAGATTTGTTAAATGAAAAATAAATAATTAGTGGTCAACGAGTTAAGTGTTGAGTTGGCTGGCGAGCCTATTGTTGTGTTATGGGCATCGTCCTGAGTTTGTGTTCTATGTGGGTTAGAGTCCCATTGGGCGTCGTCCCATTTGTTGATCAAGAACCCCAACTAGGAGATGAGTATATTCAATTTGAGATGACTTTGGGATACGTCTGCGTCGACAGCTTTGGACCCCGAGAAAATGATGGCTTTGTCTTGGGTGTTCTTGAGCCGGTCAAGGAGAAGCGGGTAAAGTTCGTTGATATGTGACTTTAAGAAACCACATTTTCGGTCGGGTCTAGTTAGAATGAGGTAGTTATTGACTTGAGTAAATGGTAGAAGGTCTCTTCCTTGTCTTGGTAAGGATTTGTCAACATCAATTGAGTATTCTACTCTAAATAGTCGGGTAAGAATGGAATATCGGGAGAAAATGATATTCCTATGAACTTTAAAATGAAATGGAAGTATAAAAAACTTACGTGTTTATGTTATATTGTTATCTCACTTGTTATATTTCTTGCTGTGAATCTATAATCTTCTGGTTTGATTTTCAGTGACTTTTTCCTACTGAGTTAAATTACTTATTGGAGCAATTTTTCTGTCTTTAGTGTTTCATACCAGATATTGTGGAACCATTGGAGTATCCACCAAAGCTTGAAGAGTCGGGACTTGCTGAAGAAGACTATGGTGGCGTTTGGTTACCTTATCCCTTATAGCTCTGTTTAGACTTATTTTCAGATAAACAAATGTAAATCCCAAGAGGTATTTCTGTTATTTTTCTTTCGCACTTTCAAACTTTGAATTATCTTATTTCTATTGTTTTAAATAAAAAGGGCATTTTCATAATTACATTTCAATTGACTTACTAATTAAATAAAAAATTTTAAATAATGTTTTGAGAAATTGGAACGTTACACACCCCAAACGTCCTCTTAATGCAACTCTGCAAGGACAAACGAGCCATGTTCTGTGACAACCCAGAACTGCTAAACATCAAGTTCATCATGTCTTTGAAGTTCTGATTATTTCGCTTAGCAACTCCGTTTTGCAGAGGCGAATAAGGTATAGTAGTTTAGTAAACAATTTCGTATTGGATGCAAAATTCACCAAACGGGGATTCATACTCACCATCTTGGTCACTTATTAACACCTTAATTTTTCTTCGAAGTTGATTTTCAACTTTATTCTTGTAAAGAACAAATTTATTAATGGCCTCATCTTTGCTCTTTAACAAATACACATAGTAGTATCTCGTGCTATCATTAACAAAAGTAATAAAATACTTATTGCCACCTCGTGTCTGAACAAATTTTAAATCACACACATTGTCATGGATTAATTCGAGGGGTTCTGTACTTGTTTCAAACGTTTAAAACAAAGTTCTTGTTAATTTTGTTTCAACACAAGTCTCACACTTGTGATTCAAATAAACTTGGAAAGTTAGTATGTGGTCTAAGTTAATTAATCTACACAATGTATCATAATTAACATGACGTGGTCTACCATGCTACAAAAAAAAAAAAACCTTAAGCAAGTAAGCAGAAAAGACTTTCACTTTATTAATAGTAGGGAATACAGTTACAACATTGAATTTAAACAACCCATTACAACACATAACTCTCTACATACATCCCAGCCTGGGTCAACACAACATTGTCTACTTCAAACACCATACAAAATTTGTGTTTGCTAAGGAGTGACTCTGACACCAGATTCTTCCGAATATCTAACACATAGAGAACATTGTTTAGAGTTATCTCTTTTCCAGATGCCATCTTCAAGATGACCTTGCATTTTCCCTTCATCTTTGACATCGTAGGGTTTTTCATAAACAGTTTCTTGTCATTTGTAACCGGCTCGAAGGTGGTGAACATTTTCTTCTCTAAGCAAATGTGTTGGGTAGCTCTAGTATTCACCCACCATTCTTTAGGTTAGACCCTACCAGATTCACCTCAGAGACCACTGCCAAGAGATTAATGTCTGACACATCTCTCTCTAGATCCTCCACCTCAGTCACATGTGCCTAAGCATGCCTGTTCCATTGTGGCCGGCAGCATTCTGATGCCTTGTGATTTGTCTTGTCACAATTTAAGCATTTGCCTTGAAATTGAAACTTCGATTTCTTGACAATTCCTCCCTTAAGTCCCTTATTGGACCCTTTAGCAACTTGTTTCCCTTTCTGTTTTTTCTTATGGCCAAAACTCTGGTCATGCTCACTACATTAGCCTTCAAGGCAAAAGAGCTTCTCAGTTTTTTGTTAGCACTGCAGTTATCTCCCTCGATCCAGAACTTGATGATGAGATCCTTGATCTTCATATCCTTTCACTAGTGTTTCAAATAATTCTTGAAGTAACTCTAAGCAAGAGGCAACTTCTCGATCATGGCTACCACCTAGAAGGTCTCACGCAGTACCATTCCCTCAACGAAGATCTCACGTAAGATCACTTGGAGTTTTTAGACTTTGACTGATTACAGTCTTCGAGTTCACTGTCATGAAGTCTAAAAATCGGCCGACGACAAATTTCTTTGGCCTTACATCCTCAGTTTTGTACTTCTTATCTAAGGATCTCTATAGTTCCTTAGTTGCTTCTTGACACTATACACATTGTAGAATGTATCATGCAAGCAATTCAGAACAAAATTCTAATACAAGAAGTCGAAATCACACCAAGCCAGCGCAAGGTTGTAACTTGCATATCTTGTTTGTCCTCATTAAGCACAGGTCCATTCTCCGTTATATACCTCACAGGGCCTAGCGTAGTCAAGTAGAACATATTTTGTTGTCACCTCTTGAAGTCCACACCGTGGAACTTCTCCAATTTCTCAACATGGCTGACTGGAATAGAAGGGCTTGTTCTCAGTATTACAACCGGTGCGTTCACAACCATAGAAATATCTCCAATTTTGGGTTTCCGCTGCCACCATTGTTGCCGTTAGCATTTTCAGATTGGTTTTCCTTTACTGAAAAATAAATCAAAACCCAAGTTAGTAATAGCTAAAAATAAAGGTACTTGTAAACCAAACAACTCATAATCACGAACTTAAAAACACACAAACACAAAAAAAAAAAAAAAAAAAAAAATTTCTTTCCCCGTAATAGAATACTAGAACATGCACAATCTCAATAGAGGAACAAGACTACTTAAAACATTAAAGCCCATTGTCGGATGTCAAAATATTTTACTAAGAAACCTTTTATAACATTGATAAAAGTATACAAATTGTTAATAATACTCCCAAACTTATAGGCTAAGATAGACTACCAAGGCCACTGTCCAAACCGAAGCTGTATCTCCACAAAAACGAATTGCAAAAGGAAATGCTACCCACCTAGAATTGAGAACTCAGAAACACTCCAGAATGTGACGTGGAATCCTCTTCCCCCACCTTTCTCTCTGACTTGGCGATCCCCTTCCCCAAAATTTAAAAGTATAATTTTATCTAAATATTAAAAAAAATTATTACAAACAAAAAAAATACAAAAATGATCTGGTTTGGTTTATTTTTCATCGTTTATGAATTTTGTTCACTTTTGTACATATTTTTTACTTTTCTAAAATATCTCATTGATACGAACCAATAATTAGAAAGTATTAAAATTCATCTCCACAAGATATTTTGAAAAAATAAAAAATTATGTTCAAAAGTTAAACAAAATTTATAAAAGGCGAAAAATAAACCGAAACAAACATTGTTTAAGTTTATTTTTTGCCTTTAATGATTTTTTTTTTTAGTTTTTAGACAAAAAATTATACTTTTTAATGTGAGAATTATAATTGTTTACTTTTTTCAAATATCTCGTCACGACGAATTGATAATATTATAGGTAAAAGCAAAAAAATACATAAATAGGGTCTATTTCAACTTATTTTTCTTCGTTTATGATTTTTTTTAATTTCTGAACATATTTTTAACTTTTCTAAAACATCCTGTTAATATGAACAATTTATCCAACAATATTATTAGTTTGTCACGGCGAGATATTTGAAAAAAGTAAACAATTATAATTCTAGCATTAAAAAGTATAATTTTTTGTCTAAAAGCTCAAAAATTCACTAAAGACAAAAAATAAATTTAAACAAGATTTTTTTAGGACTTATTTTTCGTATTTTATGAATTTGCTTTAGTTTTTTGACACAATTTTTTATTTTTTTCAAATATTTCGTCGAGATGAATTTTAATATTGTCTAATTATTAGTTCGTATTAATGAGATATTTTAGAAAAATAAAAAATAGGTAGAAAAATTATAAAAAAATCATAAACGATGAAAAATAAGCCGAAACACATCATGTTTATGTATTTTTTGTTTTTAATGATTTTTTTAATATTTAGATAAAATTATACTTTTAAATTTGTTGACTAAAAGACAAAGTAATAATTTATTAAAAAAATTTCTACAAAACTAATAAATAAAAAAATAATTAATAAGTGTGCGTGCGTAAAGTTGTTTCACATTTTGGGATATTTTTGGGTTCTCAATTCTGGGTGGGTAGCATTTCCCTGGCCCCCCTCTCCTTCCTCTCTCTCTCTCTCTCTGGAGCAGCTCCCATCCATCCCTACTTGCTTCATTCCTTCTCATAATATTTTGTCTTTAGTGATTCTTTTTCCTATATGAAGTGATTCAATAAAATTAATAGCACATGAGATTAATAAAAATATTATCTAATTATTAGTTCGTATTAATGAGATATTTTAGAAAAACAAATAATATCTCCATAAATTAAAAGAAATTTATAAACAATGAAAAATAAAGCGAAACAAACCCTATTTATGTATTTTTTTTGTTATTTTTTTAATGTTTAGATAAAGATATATACTTTATAAATTCTTAACAAAAAGATGAATAAATAATTTAATAAAAAATTAATACAAAACTAATAAATACAAAAAATAAAAAATAAATGTGTGTTAAGAGATAGAGTGAGAGGAAGTGAACCAATTGAAGGATGGGTAGGGGCTGCAACAGGTCAGAGAGAGAGGAGGGGAGGGGACCTCTAGCTCAGATTCTGGGCTTTTTATGGGCACCTAATTTTGGGTGCCTAGCATTTCCCACAAAACCAAATTTAGGAACAAACAGTACAATTGGAAACGTTAGAGAAAATACAGGACTGTTTCCCATTCAAACAGAGTTTCTCAATCCATAATTGGTTTTAGAAAATAAATTCAATTTGTCTTAAGATTGTAGAAAAAAATAATTTATAATTATTATTTATAAATTTTTGAAAAAATAACACCGTACAAAAATATAAGAACAACGAAATAAAAATAACAGAGGCCCATGATTTTCACGGTGTCTTTAAAACAAATTTCGCTGCTTCACCGAAGTGTTTAAGGATCTGTCCGGCACACATCTCGTATGATACAACGGTTGAGTTCGATTTCGATAGCGCCTACCGAAGATCGATTTTCGAATTGATTCGTCTTGTACTCTCTCTTGATCAAAGAACACTTAAACACTCAAAAATAGTAAGAGGATTGTGTGAATTTTGGTGTATCAATTATGTAGGAAGACTGTCCATTATATAAAAATAAATTCTAAGATTTGTTTTCAAAATAAATTATGTGATTATAAATTTAAAAATAAATTTTAGATTTAAAAATCAAAATAAATTCTATGTAATAAATCATAAATTGAATTCTGATTTTAGATCAAAAATTAATTTTGGTATCAAATTGATCTCTTAGAATAAATACACAACCATATGAGTTCAAGCCCATTTCGTAGTTCAATTACAAATTGGATTCAAGCCCAAGCTAAGTAAGCCCAATCTTCTGGGCAATAAAAAAATAAATCATAGAGTTCAAAAACCAAACCAATCCAAACCAAGCCAAGCCCAGACCTAGACCCATGACCCACGGCCTCGGTCTGGTCTGGTAGTGGCGCCTGTGGTAATTTTGGACTAAAGTCCACATTGCCTAAGCCCTCATTCCTTTGGAAAATTTGGTACCCCCAAGGGTCAACACTCTTAGGCAAACTGGAGAGATATATATGCAACACATAAACCAAGTTATTTCAATGCGGGAGTAGGTAACCTATCACATTCCTACATACTACACATGATGAATATTTCGAGAATCGATTTCTCATTCAAAACTTAATAGATTTTATCCATTATTTTCAAGATTTAAACTCCTCATATAGGAGTACACAAACCCACTAAGACCTACTTGAAGTGGTCTTAGGGTATTTTTTAATTTTTAGGACAAAATCACTAAAAAATATAGAGTAAATCTATTTTTTTCGATACTTAAAGAGGGTTTGGTTTGGTGACGTTGGGATTTCAAAGAAGTAATGGAGGTTCTGGTGTTCAAAAATGGAGGTGGAAGAACCTACTGTTTGTCACGGTATCAGAGTTAGTAGTCAATCGCGTGGACGGGTCGACCGCCCTTGACCAACCGATCGAATGTTGATACCGATCTACTAGTGCTGCAAATTGATTGACCAGTGGTCGACAAAAACGTGAAGAGCCTATGTTCTTCCAATAGGGCTTAAGACTCAACTCGAGGATAATGTGACCTTAATATAGACATGAAAAAAACCCTGAAATGTTGGCTTTGTGGTTAAAATTTGGGACTTAGAGGTATGCTCCCTCCTAGGTTTCAGGTTCAAAATCTCTTAGGTGCTATTAACTCTTATGGGGCCAATTCATACAAAGCAAATCCATAGCTTTAAATGAGATCTCCATAAGTGGACGGTAGAATTGATCCCCCAAAAATTAGTCGATAATAAGTTGAGAGTAATTTTAAAATCGACCGAATACTTTGACTATCAATAAATAAATAAATAAATATGAACATGAAAAGGGATCCCAATGGATGGTCGATATCGTAGTTCGAACATCAGCCACCCATGAACTAGAAGGGCTATATATGGGTCCTAATATGAGGGTAAGAATCAGATCATGTCATACGTTGACGTGAATTAGGAATGATACTGAGACCTTGCGTTTGATGAATGTAAGACTGGACTTGTGAACGAGTAGATTGGGAATCATTGAATAACGTAACACTTATGAGGTGAGTCTTGTTATATCACATTTACTTGTATTTTAAGAAATAGTGTTTTGTGAACATCTTACATAAGTGGATTATGATTTAGCCAAGACTTATGTTGGATATGTATGTACGATGACTTTAATATACAAGCATTACAACGAAAACTTTAAATGCTTTACAACCATTGATTTTTAAGCATGGACAAAGTATGATTTGCATGAAATGGATTTGAACTTTAAATGCTTTACAACTATTAGTTAATTCTATGAAGTTTTGAATAAAAAAGTATGACAATAGAATACACGATTCAAATGGTAAATTCGGCCTACTATGGGGTATGCAAATAGTGAGAGGGGCGACATAAGGGTTGGAGCATGGCCATTATAATTATTACAAGTGACGTTACACTGACTGATTATATCAAAAATCACTCTCTAAACAAAACTGACAATCATTAATTTTGACACTCAATGTCTAACGGGACCTTGGCAAATGAATGGGAAAAAGGACATTCCATAATTTAGCCGAACTAGTGAACTAAGTAGATTACCTAAATTTGTACTCGGTCAGGTGCGGCCAAGGTGATAGTATTTGCTTGATTGCTAGGATTTGCATTAAAATTATGGAAG
>JABCMJ010003510.1:0-12643 GCA_014822125.1 Arbutus unedo
TTTCAAATCATGTACATTCACGTTGATTGAGGCATCGAAAGTCACATAGAACCAGCCACGTACATAAATGAGGAAAGGCATTACAAATACATATATGAAGGGAACCTACCCATCCATGAGCACAAAAATTACACAGTTAATAAGTACACTTCATCGGTAACCTACCCGTCCATGGGCACAAAAAATACAGGGTAATATGGACAATTGCCATCCTAACCAAATATTTCCGTACCAAATATATCTATGTTTTAAGTACACTTATTAAATAGCTCAAATATTAATACATCATGCATTCCCGTCCATACAAAAAATAAGGGTTTACGAAAAAGGGTTTGCTTCCATCATCAAAGTCAATCTTTAAATACTGGTACACCCAGTAGCACCACTTCCACCAAAGCTTGTTTTGCCTCATCTTTCATGCGAAAGTAGTTATCCACCCTTTCTTCAGCTCTGAGTATGATGGAGGCCAACTCGAATTGCTCATCCGTAGTTAGGTTGAGTGTTGCTAACTCTTTGGGGACCCTTTGTCGACGACTAGATAGTTTTTTAGAATGCCCCTTTGACTTGGCAATCTCTCTGATAAGTCGAACACTTTCCTTCATCAAAATATTCATGCTTTCATGGATGGAAACATCATCCAACCCCATTCTCGATCTTCTTTCCCTTCTTAGCGTCAGGATTACCCACTGGTGGGGTGGAGCTCAATATTGGATTGGAGATTGGGGGCATGGACGCCGTAGACGTGGAGGCATGAGGTGTAGAGCTCGGGGTGTGGAGTCATGAACAGTAGATTTCCCAAACACCTCTTCATCGACAACTGGAATGTAGTAGTTATTGTCCACATTTCCGAATTCATACTCTACTTGGATGGGTGTTGCCCCCATTTGAATTGGGTCCTCCACGAACTCACTTGTAGCCCGGTTGTTTCCATAAGGGGTCACCAATCATCGGAGTATGGGAAACGACTCCCATTTATGCATTTACATAACAGATTGGCCTACACGAAAATGAAATGCAATAAGATAATGAAATCAAAAGGTAAGTAAATATAAATAAAACCAATGGTGGCCAACTTCTCATACTCCTCCCAAATAGAGTACTAGTGCCACATCACAAATTCTTATTGGCGGATAAATTAGGAAGTCAACAGTGATGTGGTGCTGCTATGGATGCCTCATGGCGTCCATGTGGTAGGTGACATGACTAAATGGATGGGTGTGACCCTTGACCCTGAATAGGTGCGATTGAACGATTGCAATCGAATCTGATTGGGTACAACTGCTCCTCGCAAATGGGTGCGTTCCAATGACTGAGATTGTGTTCAATCAGGTGAGTGTGAAGCGACACACTAGTTCACTGGTTTGGATTATTTGGACCATTTGGATCAAATCCAACGACTAGAAATTGATCAGGTGCCTACCTATTTCTAAGGGTGCAATTTGGCCTATAAATAGTCCAAGAAATAAGTCATTTTATATATCAATTTTGTTAATCTGGATAAATAAAACTTAGTGGTTTCTAATTCTTTTAGTTCCCTACGCAACATGTATTTCATTCATACGTTTCCGTCTGTGCAAACATAGATAGAAAGAATACAAGTTTGGATTTCGTTGATTGTTGAAGACAGATTTGTTGTGATCTGTTGTAGACTATTTGGTGAGGGCAAATACGGTCTTTATGAAAGCCATACCGTAACGCACCTTGTAGTGCAATTTGTTATGTACTTTTGCAGCAAACTTCATCGCCGACATTCAAATGCGAAGAAGATTTTCAACAACAATGGATCGATTGGATTCAGTCACTGGGTGAAAGTTTTGCATTAGTAGTGTGTTTGTTTGCGTTTGGTTTATGAAAGAATACTGTGTTAATCATAATCCTAATTTAATTATCGCTTTCAAAACATGCTATGTATGGTCTTTTATTCAATGATTTGCTTGCACAGCCTTGCTATGTTAAACATAATCATGCTTACTACAATGAGCTGTCTTTGAGCTTTTTATGCGTCTTTGAATTTCTAGGAAAAAATTCTAAATGAGCCTGCTTGAATTTCAAAACAATACTTTCAATTAATCAACAAAACAGAAATTAGAGAATATAATTTACAACGAACAGGGTAAAATAGCTACCTCGGCGGTGGAAGACCAACCCGCAACCACCTGTCAAATCGAGTTGTGCCTGTGTCTCTCTCGTTCTGAACATGTAAATGGAGTATATTGTAGGGTCAAATTTTTTTTGTCACCACAAGACTTATATAAACGTGAACAGACTTTTCCGATGCAAGACCGGTGCGAACTTTGAATTGTGGACATCAATAGAGACATCAGAGGAGGACTTTTGAGTTGCAAAACTGATGAGACCTTCCAGTAATTGTCTCCTGAGGACATCATGAGTCTCAAATTCATTCACAACCTTTAAGAATTCCAACAGGATTTTGATTATTGTCTTTATCACCAAGGACATTAATTTTACTTCTTGCCTACTGTTTATTATTATCTTTAAGTACTCCTTGTATTCATCGTTATCGTATACTCGAGGATCCCAACTGTAAAAGTACCAAATTTCGTTTGCATGCGTTGCATCAAGTGAAATCTAGTAATTCAGATTTTTTATTTTTGACCCTATATCCGTAATTGTTAGATACACGGGAGGGAAGAACATTCGTAACAATGTATGCAGTTGTAGAATGTGCATACATTGATTTCCACATACATTAAATATCCTTGACCTAGTCTCGGAACACAAATTAATGTTCCGAATACATGACAGATCAGATGTGTCCGTAATCGTTCGATCTACGTGGAGTCCATAAATTATTGAGAACCTACGTGCATCAAACAGTTCTGAACGTGTATGGAACACGTGTGTTCCTAACATCACTACTCTCTTAGAAAAGAGTACCATATCTCCTTTTTCTAAAACATTAGACAGCATGTGGGCATACACATTCAAACAGACACAGAGAGTTTATAGCAGTGGAACTACAACTCCTACCTTTAAATCTTCGGATTCGCACTTGATGCTGCAGTTTAGAGCTAGAAAACGAAAACCGAACACTGCGTGGAACTTGATATTCATGAGATAGTAAGTTCATACACATTCAAACGAAAACCAAATTATTGATTGCTGTGCTGTTTGTATTTTTTTTTAATGTGTTACGGAGTACTGATTTCTTCCAAAACAAATGCTGGTGTAAATCATCTTTAACTTCTATTACGTATTATCAATTTTTCGAGACAAGTCTTGTAGTTTTATAATTTGTCTCCACCACCCAAAGTTCATGGCTCCAAGTCCGAACGTGTAGGGAATTGTTTGGAAAACTTTTTTTTTTTTAACCAAAAAAAATTCTAGGGACTTTTAGGATGGTTTACTTTTTAATCAGAAGCCAAAAGCTTAAAATTTGTAAACAGAGGACCCAAAAAGAAGTCAAATACTAGCAAATACTGATCTGATAAAACAAAAATAACATGGAAGTGCATTAAAAAACCCAAAACAAAATAAGCAGACACAAAAGTGAGGACGAAAATAGAGATATCCTAAAAAAACCTTGAAAGGTCTAGAGTTTAAGTAGAAAGAATGGGAGAGGCTTGATGTGCATTGCGCAGTGTGCTGTGTGCCAAAATTTGCTGCACGCAATATACAACAAGATCCCGAAGTTTCTAATTAGTAGAAGGATTAGAAACGAGTTGAAGGTGGAGAAGAAGCCGAGTCTGGTTTGAGGCCGACCTTGGTAGCAAGATCCTTTTAGCAAAGGTAAAAACACTGGCAAACAAATTGATTGTCATCTTGGCATTTTCCCCATCCTTTGGTGTGCAAATTTCTGTAAAACTGGTCACAGAAGGGTTGTTTGCAGGAGAAGGGTGGCAGAGACCTCTTCTCATCCTTACATATAACTGTCACCTTGTAGATTTCACCTACGTTAACAAAAGGAAATCAGAAACATGAAGAAGAGTGAAGAAATAAGAAACATTTGGCATCGTGTTTTCTCGCTAATTTCTTATCTCGATTGGAAATTATTAAAAAAAATAGAGGGATACTCGACTCTCTGTTCGTTCAAGTAAATAAAAAGAAAATCATTGGTTGTACCAGAGTGCAATGAGATAATAGATATGATAAGGATTAAATCTATTGCCAAGGCCTTCATCTTCAATCACCATATATAGTTTACGATGAAGAATAGAGGGGTCGAGTTTGCAGAGAGAGAGAGAGAGAGAGAGAGAGTTTGCCAAGGGAAAGAGATAGAAGGGCATGAGCGCTTGTTTCTAAATATACATATATATCGGTGGAATTAGAAGCAATATAAAAAGTAGCTGTTTTATGTTCTGTGGCAATTGAGAGGGTTGTTTGCAAACTAAGGAGTAGCTGTAAGGGTCATATTATAAGAAAATAATGCAGGGGGTTTATTGTGCAGTAAATATGTTAAAAATAACCTCACCATGAGAATTAAGAACTCACTGAATGTGCTGGTTTGAATTTACTAAATTTATTTCTTAATCGTCCCTCTGGATGGCTCTCACTCAGCAGTTACCCGGGAATTAATTTTGGTTTTTCTAAACCTTTGATGCGATATTTTTATGTACAATGCCCTAAAGTAAGTTCTTGCTTGGCTACTAGGTTTGGACAGTGCTACATTTTTGGAAACCTCCTTAACAAGAAAACTTTAAGATTCATTTTTTTTTTTTTTTTTTAAAGATTAGGAATAGGAATTTTCTGGTACAAAACTGCAGATGGTATCTTCTGTCGTTATGTCCATCTCTATTAATGCGTTAATGAAGAGATGATGTTTGAAAATTACCTTAACTATAGGCCATATATGTTGCGGGTCCTTTTAACTTCCTTTTCGTTCTGATGGCAAATTAATCTACGTTTGAGCGTTTATTAAGTTAACGTTAATTGATTTTAACCCGGTTAAGATTTACATGGAATACTCCAAGGCGGAGTAGGAGTAAAACTAGGACAAGTAATTAAACACTATAACGCAAATGCAGAACAATAAAGTTTTTCACAATTAAATGTTGACTCCTCTGCCTAGATTCAGAACTTATTTGCCAAGTCTTTGTAAACCGCTCTTATAAATGTTTTTTCAAGATTCGACTCCTTAAACCCTATAATCTGTTGAAGGACTCCTCCTTGGATCATTCTCCGAGATTGGTTTTGAATTTTTTTCAGAAGATTTTACATGATTCGGATGTTAGGGATCGATTCCCAAGACCCAATGATGAACGCGCACAGATTATACAAAAAAAAAAAAAAAATATGAAACCCTACTAGGCGGAACTATGATTTATACCTTTGAGATCTCTCTGGTTTGATCTCAATAATCTTCACAATTTGATCCTGATCGAACTTTGCACACGGCTGGAATAATTTTGCTTGACTGACCTACCGTAATCCTATTGCACTTTGATCACATACTGGGTGTAAGCTCAAAAACGTGATCTCTTTGCTTTTACAGAAGCTCTCTTAGTATTTCGAGTATTAAGTTGTGTGTTTGACCTAGAAGACATAACGATGTATATATAGGCAACGATAAGGACCCCCAAGACAAGTATAAGTTGGGCTTCCTATATAATTTGAAATTCCTAATCCAACCCGAATTAATTCAGAATTATATAAATTACAATTCATACCACTACAGAATTATAATTGTATACTCTTCTCATATCTCAAAATTATATTTTGAGTTCCATGTTATTAAATGTTTATTTATCTCCCCACATTAAACATACAGATACTCGTTGATTAAAATAAATTATTGACAATTTTATTTAATCAACATGTATAAAATTCCTTGAGACATTCCATTTAACTTATTTGTTATGTTAGATACACTAATATTCACCTGTAGGGTTTGACATAATCGAAACTTATAAGCTTCCTTAAGAGGATATCGTCAATCCCTATAAAGGGACGTTCATTCCATTAATAATTAACAGTTGTCATACACTTAATATCGTTACCCAACTCATCGAGACTATTAACCCATAAGGCCCTACTCTATAATGAATCAAAGTCAACAACATTAAATGTACATATCAATTAATTATCTTTGGGTTAACAGCACAAGTATTCAAAATAACCATGAGGTGTGAATTGTATTATATTGGTAGTATAAATACAATTATCTCAAAGTGATCATGTTCAATACACTCAAAGTATACTAACACAGTGAGTTAAAACTATACCATTTTTCACAGTAAAAACAGACCATACTGAAATGCTGTGTTGCAGTCCTACTAATGGTGTGTCTAATTCTACCTAAGACTCTGAACTAAAAACTTATATTCTATAAGAATCGATAATCTAATCCTCTATGTGTAAACCAAACTCTATACACTGGATTATCTACTATGTGGAATAAGAGACACTCATGCACAATATGATAAGATATAATATAAATATTGCTCATAAATATTCTCATAAAGAAAAAAATAATTGTTTAAATAATTCAAACAAATATCAATCAATTATATAAAGTCATGACTTTTAGTATAAAACTCTAATATCGGAAAGACATAAAATCTTTAGGAATGATTAATCAAGAGATTGATTATTTAATTCTTAAATCCTTTCAAGATATCAGCCTCATTGATTCTTCTAGAAGATCTGTTTATTTAATCTGTTTGGCCCAAGCTCAATCCAAAAATAAAACAAAATTCAATTTGTTCGGGTTCAAGCCCGATCCAAGTTGAATGATTGAGCAATAAAAAGAAGATACACTTTTGAGCCAAGCCCATTTTTATTTTATTGACCCAACTCAACCCAACTTGGTTCAATCGGTCGGTTGGGCAAAGACGATGCACGCATGGTCAATGTGATAATACAATGCATGCTCGCCCACTCATAAAAGTTATATGACCCAAATGGCAAAGCGTTTAATCAAATTTTACTTCAATAAATTTATATTCTTTTACCATTTCCACCAATGCGGGACCAAGGTTGCAGGGGCGAATCCAAGAATGAAATTTGGGAGTGGCAAAATTTAAACACGTATATGTTCTAAGTTAATCTTCCGTAGCACAAAAAAAAAGTCACATGTTATAAGGTTAATATTATCTAAAAATCAAATTAAAATATACATATCCTATGAATAAGAAAAAAAAAACACAACATGAACACCTAATTAATATTAAAAAATTAATAATCAATAATTAAAATGCAGTAATTAATAATCATATACCCAATACCTAATAATAAAAAAAAGAAGTCCTTACATTACACTCTTTTTCTTAGCGAGCACCACAATAACAAAAAAATTAATGTGTGATCCTAAGATACCGCCATGTGGTGCTTTAATACTCTCCAAAACCATATATTCATTTATGTGAGACTTAATATTAAATGTAGGAATACTCATATGAATGTGTAGCGATTGAAGTTATTGAGACACAACATGGGGAGTTCTAATACCACTAAATAATTATTCATAATATGAAAATTTAAAAAATTGGGATTTTGAAAATAGGGGGTGGCATGTGCCCCCTCCACAAGGGTCCGCCCCTGAAAGGTTGCTTCCCTAATTTTCAAGATTTTTGTGCTAGCTTTGACAACAAGTTCTCATTCACCTTTAAATATCTTTAGCAAGCTTAATATCTGATATTAATCTCCTCATGGAGACGAACATAACAGTATATGGAATTGACCTGATCAAAGAACAGAACCCACATTAACCGTGGTCAAAGTTTGTAAAATCTCAATATTTTTCAACATGAATTTATTAAAATATATATTTTTAGAATCTGTTGCTTTGGGTTTGGCAGATTCCAGGTTGCTGAGATTGCTGTGGCTATTTTTTTCTGATGTGGTATCTAATATTTTTCACTTCGATGTCTCTTAGGTGTTATTCTAATCGTAATACTAGTGAGGAATCTGTGTGATTAGTTAGTGACTTTTTAAGCGGTCTAATGATCCATATTTTGGGTTATTGTTTAATCTTTGGGATTTATTCAATGCCTTCTTTCTTTGCCGTGTGGGTACCTTACAAATCTTGTTCGTTTTTATTTTTACAGTCTTTAGGGACAGATGATTAAAAACCGATCGGATGTTAATTTAGTTAGAATTTGAGTTTAAAGTCAGTGATAGTACTGTCTTGTTCGATTTCTTTTTAATTTTTGTACCTCTATTTCCAAAATTAATAACTAATTTCTTTGTTTACCCAACAAAAAATAGTAATTTTTTTTAAAGAGAAATTATAAAAATTACTTTTGTGACATAATTTTATTTCAAATTTATAACAAAATAAGTAGCGCTTCCCTATATTAGAATAGATTACAATTCCAACATAGCATTAACGGAGAACCAAAAGTTACAAAAGAGAGAGAGAGAGAGAGAGAGAGAGAGAGAGAGCATCAACATTACATTTGCCATATAAAGCCCCTCCACCAAGCCAAACAGAGCCACTACCGTGTGTATCCACTAACAAGAGCTACCGAGATTATAGTGACAGTGGTGGTGGTGGTTAGCCACCTCCTTCTCGATCTGCCACTGGAGATGGAGAAAATGGTCTACCGTACATGGCAGCCTAAGTGGGCCAGCGGTATGGTACTGATAGGACTGGTAGTAGAGATAGAAGGAAAATGAAAGCAATTGGAAGAAGAAAGGAATAACAGTAGGTAATATTGATGAATAGAAGAACTACAGCTTAGGGAGCATCTCGTCCCAACTTGACATTACAATCACCGTGCCCTCCTGACCATTCTCCCTTTCCCTTCTATAGCCTCCAGCCAACAACTAATTCCAAACTAACAAAACAGAATAACAAACTTATCCTAACTTTATTATCAGATGTGGTGAGCGCACTGTTCCAGCTGGAACACTTGCCACGTCGATTGCTAGGTCTAGAATGGTTTGTATCATCCCAGCCCCCATGAGAGAAGCCTTGACCTCAAGGCAAAAATGTTGGGAACCTAGCCTTGATGTCTTGATAAAACTCCCAGGTAGCATCTTCCGGAAAAGATTCAGACCACTGAATGAGGATTTGAGCCTCAGGTTTACCTTTGTGTTTAACCAATCGCCTGTCTAACAGGGCAACAGGTTGCGGAACTGGAGTACCATCACTCCCCACTGGAGGTAGAGTTGGTGCAGCTGCAATGTTAGCTCCCAATTTCTTTTTTAACAAGGACACATGAAACACCGGATGAAATTTGGAATGAGAGGGTAAGTCCAGAAGGTAGGCCACCTTGCCAAACTTTTTCAACACCAAGAAAGGGAGATAAAACCGAGGTGAGAGCTTCATGTTGGATCTGGATTGAAGGGAGGTTTGTTTGTATGGTTGCAATCTTAAGTAAACCCAATCCCTAACTTGAAATTCGCGTTCAGTTCTGTGTCGATCTACTAACTGCTTCATCCTATTCTGAGCGTGGACCAAGTGCTCCTTAAGAATCTTGAGGGTTGTTTCCTTGTCATGGCCCCACTGGTCGATGGCAGCTATACTAGAAGACCCAGGGATGTAGTGAATATGGGCAGGAGGAACTTGACCATAGACAACCTGGTATGGTGTCAGCTGAGTAGCAGAATGGTATGTGGTGTTAAACCACCATTCTGCCAACGGCAACCAGTGAGACCAAGCCTTAGGTCTATCTCCAGAAATGCACCGCAAGTAAACCTCCAAGCATCTATTAACCACTTCTGTCTGGCCATCTGTTTGGGGGTGGTAAGATGTGCTGAGGTTAAGTCTAGTTCCCTGCAACCGAAACAACTCCCTCCAAAAGGAACTGAGGAACACAGTATCCCTGTCTGATACTATTGAAATAGGCATTCCATGTAATTTAAAAACTGAATCCAAGAAAACCTTGGCCACATCAATGGCTGTGTAGGGATGAGCTAAAGCCATGAAATGTGCATACTTAGATAAACGATCCACCACCACAAGAATAACAGAATGGCCGTGAGAGGCAGGCAGTCCGTCGATGAAATCCATAGAAATGTCAGTCCATACCCGGTCTGGAATTGGTAATGGTTGTAATAGCCCAGGAGTAGCCACTGTTTCAGTCTTGTTTTTTTGGCATATATCACATTCAGCCACAAATGTTGAAATGGCCTTCTTCATGCCCTTCCAATAAAATGATCTCTTTGCCCTTTTATATGTCCTCTCAGCACCAGAATGCCCTCCAACAGGGCCTGTGTGTACTTCCTGCATGATTAGAGTCCGGAGCCCCTGAGTTGTCCCTACCACTAATCTGCCTTTGTAAGTGAGAAGGTCATAGGACCATACGTATCCTTTATGGGCATTTGAATCAACTTCCAAGTCGTCGATAAGGGATTTAAGAGCTAAATCTGTCTGCCAAGCCTGTTTTAGAGCTACGAGCCAATCGGTTTGCACTATAGATAAGGTTGAAAGACGACAGCCTTGGTCCATCTCCTGACGAGAAAGTGCATCAGCCACTTTGTTCTCTTGTCCGGTCTTGAAGACAATCTCATAATCATACCCCAACAACTTTGTCAACCATTTTTGCTGCATCAAGGTAGATATTTTTTGGTCTAAGAGATATTTCAGACTAAGATGATCTGTTTTGATAACAAAGTGCCTACCCAACAGGTAATGTCCCCATTTGTGGACAGCGTAGACCACCGCCAATAATTCCTTTTCATATGTGGATAACCCCAGATGCTTTGGAGCTAAAGCTTTACTTACGTAAGCAATGGGGTGCCCTTCCTGCATGAGTACTGCCCCTATGCCCACCCCAGATGCATCACATTCCAAAATAAATGCCTTATTGTAATCTGGTAAAACTAGGACTTGAGTAGTGATCATAGCCTCCTTTAAAGCTCAGAATGCTAACTCAGCAGCCTCGGATCATTCAAAAGCATCCTTCTTGAGCAGCTTGGTTAGTGGTTGGCTAATCTTCCCATAGCCATTCACGAATCGTCTGTAGTAGCCAGTCAACCCCAAAAAGCCTCTGAGTGCCTTGAGGTTAGATGGTCGAGGCCAATTCTTCATGGCACCGGGTTTCACTGGGTCAGCAGATACCCCTTTGTCTGAAATGATATGTCCTAAATACTCCAGGGACTTTTGACCAAACACACATTTGGACGGATTTGCAACAAGTTGATTTACCCGTAATAGCTCCAGGGTGGCTTTCAGGTGGGTTAAGTGTTCAGTCCAGGACCTACTATAAACGAGTATATCATAAAAAAAAACTAAGATAAATTTTCGAAGGGATGGTTGAAAGATCGTATTCATTAAACTTTGGAACGTAGAGGGCGCATTGGTAAGGCCAAATGGCATGACCAAGAACTCATAGTGGCCCTCATGTGTACGAAAAGCTGTCTTCTCTATGTCCTCCGGAAAAACTCTGATCTGATGATACCCAGCCCTTAGATCCAATTTAGAAAAAACTGCAGCTCCATGCAACTCATCTAATAATTCATCTATGATTGGAATGAGAAATTTGTCCTTGACTGTTATTTTGTTCAGCTCTCTATAATCAACACACATACGCCACGTACTATCTTTTTTTTTTTTTACTAGTAACACCGGAGAGGAGAAAGGACTTACACTAGGTCGTATTACTCCAGCGTTTAACATTTCCTTCACAATCTTCTCAATCTCATTTTTTTGTATATATGGGTACCTATATGGCTTCATAGAGACAGGTTCGCTACCAGCTTTAAGGGGAATTTTATGGTCCGTTAGTCTAGTTGGTGGTAAGGTTTTTGGTTCCACAAACACATCAGAGTAGCTAAGTAATACAGAGGTTAAGTCTGGGTGTACCTCCCTTTTAGTGGTGCCTCTTGCCTCCATACTGAAAAGCTGTACCATATAGCCCTGCTTTGCTTGTTGCAGAGCCTTGCCCATTTGTTTAGGAGTCACTTGTTCCACCTTGCTTTGATCATCTCCTTTGAGAGTAAATGGCTTACCCTGTATTTGGAACTGCATCCTGAGGTTCTTGAAGTCCCACATTATTGGGCCCAAAGTGGATAGCCACTAAATACCTAACACCATATCACATCCTCCAATGGTCAAGATTCGCACATCAGCAGAGAAAACTTCACCCTGCATTTCCCATGTGAACGCTTTACATATTCCTTGGCTACTTAGTTTTGTTCCATTTGCTACAGTCACAGTCAATTCTGGAGTTGGTTCAATTCCTTGGCCAAAACACCTGGCTGTTCCTGGGTCCACAAAGTTGTGAGTGCTACCCGAGTCTATGAGTATGATTATGGCTTTGCCCTTCATTGTCCCTATTATTCTCATGGTCCTGAATGAGTTGCTGCCAAATAAGGCATGCACTGAAATCTGCATCGCATCATCTGCTGGTACCTCCTCTAGTTCTTGACTATCTTGCTCTGTGTCCCCATCATCACCATCGTCCCCAATCATTAAGTATAGCTGCTTCTTCTGACACCTGTGTCCTCTAACGAATTTTTCGTCACAATTATAACAAAGTCCTTTCTCTCTTCTGATCTCCATCTCTTTTGGAGTTAGCCGTTTGATTGGGTATGTGTTAGACGTGGAAGATGAACCTGTTACTGGTTTTGACA
Source organism: Arbutus unedo (assembly GCA_014822125.1). Taxonomy (NCBI): domain Eukaryota; kingdom Viridiplantae; phylum Streptophyta; class Magnoliopsida; order Ericales; family Ericaceae; genus Arbutus; species Arbutus unedo. Next base: position 12,481 of record JABCMJ010003510.1, read on the forward strand.
CGAACGGAGTAGTATTTAGAAATTTCAATTCAGGTCTTATCCTCGACGAGAACACTGGTTTGGGAATGGTCAAATTGGGAGTTGAAGTAGTCCATCCAGTTGCATTCGTCTTGATTGGGGCTCTGGATCGCCTGGAAATGGCTTCTATGCTTTCTTCCTGCAG
>JABCMJ010003511.1:0-16952 GCA_014822125.1 Arbutus unedo
TCGCCGGTGGAGGAGAGGCGCAGAGGTGGCGGCGGTGGGTCAGGGGTGTCGTCGCCGGTGGAGGAGAAGACAGTGACGCACAGAGGCGGCGGCGGTGGGTCAGGGTTTCTGTTTCAAAAATAGGTCGCAGGTGTTCAAAATTAGGTCGCAGGCGTATATGTGTTGCTCTAGGTCGCAGGACTGGAATGAGACCTCTAGGTCGCAGGTTGCAACTGCGACCTTCTCATTTTCCAGCGTGGTTTTCATTTTCCAGCGTGGCGCACGGTTGGCGTACAGTCAGCGTAGGTCGCATGAATGAACTGCGACCTAGAGTAGTTTTACAAATTGTTTTCGTACTAAGGTATTTTGCTAACTTGTTTCCGTTTTAGCTGTAGTTTCATAAAAAACTCCCTTAACTTCCAACGAGTATTCAATGATGGAATCCAAACAGCCGCCTCCGCCTCCATTACAACCGTCAATCCTCCATCGCATGATCGACATTGATACCGCTGTCTCGCTCCACCTCCACTCCATCGCCCAAGCCCTCCTCCCTCGCTCTCTCCTAAAAGCCCTTGAAGTCTCCGGCGACGGCCGCCTCTTCTTCCCTCTTGCTATCTCCCTCTTCCTCTCGCCTCTCATTACCACCCCCACCTGCCCCCCTCGCCTCCGCTCCCTCCTCGCTGACCTTCTCTTCGGTGCCGTCCTTGACATTCTCCTCGTCGGCCTCATCAAGCACCTCGTCCGACGCCCTCGCCCCGTCTACAACAAGGACATGTTCTTGACCGTCGCCGTCGACCAGTGGTCCTTCCCCAGCGGCCATTCGTCTCGGGTTTGCTTTGTCGCAACCTTCCTGTGCCTCTCACCGGTTGCGATTGGCGATGCCTTGGCTCAATTGGGGTTTTCCGGAGTGGAATACGTTGACAAATTAACAAATTTAGTGGATCGTAACGCTGGTATGGCGGTTAATTTCGTTGGGTTGGTCCTTGGTTCATGGGCGGCCGCGACGTCGATTTCTAGGGTTTTACTAGGTCGGCACTTCGTTTGTGATGTTATTGCTGGTGCTGTTTTGGGTGTTCTAGAAGCTCTACTGGTGTTTCGTTTTCTCAACTATTCAATTCTGGTGTCGTATTTTTAAGCTTATAACTGTGAGTATTTGTGGGGGATTATGTCCTTGTACTTTTTTCCTTGGGAAAATTGATAGCACGGATACTGTTTCGCGGAAGCTAGAGTATATTTTACAAAATTGTCTACAAATATGATGTACTATAGTTTTATGCGACCAAATTAAAGTTTAGTCATTTGTTGGCAGTTTGTAATAAATTTGGGAGTTACGAGTTCAGATGAACAACCGGTTCTTATTTTTACTCCTTATGTCAGATTTGGATTTGCTAGGATTAGGATGGGACAAGGAAGAAACTTTAAGTTGTTGATCTGTTGTGGTACTGGTAACTAATCGAATACAGGCTCGATGTGCTGGTTAGCAATTTTTTTTCTGGTCTTCCTGGCATTTTGGAATCTTTAGGGGATGTTCAAATGCTAAGCATCAGCAATCTGTTAGTTATAATTTGTTTCTGATATTTGTTCTCTTGTACCTAATTGGCTGATCATGTATTTATCCAATGCTCAAAGCATTACATTTTCAATGCTGTATTTAAATTCATTGGTTTGAAACGAGATGTCTGCCTGGTTAGACTAGGATGAGTGACAGGGAGAACCTTATGTTGGAAATCTGGTGCAAGTCTCATTTTGGAGCACCGGCACAGGATCCCCCATTCCGTCTAGTTACGTGTTGTTTCCCGTTATTTACAGAGGTTGTAAACTTAATTTGGCTGAGTATGCAATTTTAACGTGAATCAAGGTCGTTGCTTCTGTGGAAATGCTAATCGTTGTTCTTGTCATGTCTATCTTGCAGATGGTGCTCATTGAACACCAGAAGCCAGAAGCTAAGAAAGTGGGGGCTCTGGTTGACGTCTGGAATTGGTTTTGATTCGTGCTTGAGCATGTCCATTGTCAGTTTGTTTAGGGTTATCCCTGGGATTTTGGAATAGGCATGAGAGGGTATCTCCAAAGAGATGGGGGTTGTCCTTGTGGCTTGGTGGTTATGAATAGGGAGTGGCACGTGTGGTGAAGATGGTGGTTGTGTGATAGCTTGGGCCTTGGTGGTCATGGAGTTCAACGTAGTGGTAAGTTAATTTCGTACATTCAATCAGATTCATCTCTGTTAGATAGAAAACACTGTGTGGCTTTTTAGAACACGGGGGAATTTGCATGAGGGACAATACTCACTTGTTTTTTATGCTATATGTCAGTACTAACTATGTTTTACATCACTGTTTAGTTAATGTTTGTGGTTCGTTTCATTTTTTAAAATTAATACATGAATAGAGAACGGAAGTAAATTATATTTTGCTACATATGTGGTTATATATATAAGGGATTAATGGTGATGAAAATCAATGATAGACAACAGCCCTTACCTCAGTCAGATGATTCCAAATGTGCGCCTACAAAAGAACACTGCACATACCTTAAATTTTCTGATACTCTATGCCTTCTCTCTCTCCTCTCGATCTCTCACTACCGTCCAAGCTTCATAACCAAAGGCTCTGCAGAAAATTACCTGCTGCTAACAGCTGAAGCAAAAGCAAGTACAAACAAATGGCACTACCTGGAACACAAGGGGTCCAAGAACCAGCTCCCAGATGCCTGGAACTATGAAGGGCAACCCGTCGAGAGAGCCTCCACCAGTGGCTGGACCAGTGCCGCCATGATTCTAGGTCTCTCCCTCTCCCTCTTCCACTCTCTCTCTCAAAAAAAAAAAAAAGAAACCACACACACACACACACATATATCTATATATTTGTCCCAACTTATTGTCCTTTTTAGAAGAATAGTTAACTCAGCGCAGTTCTCCTTCTCCAGCGATTGAGGCATGTGAAAGGTTAACAGCCCTCCGTATATCCCTTAAATTCGTAACCTACTTGACAGGCACCATGCATTTGGGTGATGCTGCCTCAGCCAACATTGTTACCAATTTCCTGGGCACATCTTTCATGATATGCATTTTAGGTGGCTTCGTTGCCAACACTTTCCTTGGCAGGTAATTAGCAAGCTATCATATTTTATCCTTTTGACTTTGTTTTTCAACTCACTTGATTGTGATTGTAACAAATAGTTGTATTAGGAAGGGAATCAGAATTATCCTTGTGTAAAGGTGTTGAAATTATCTAGTAGACTAGTACGTACCAAAATCGAGTGAAGCAAATCACAACTCTTAAAATCACCTGCGAGGAGTCATGTTTTGTTTATTGTATTGATAAGAAGACTTCCTTCAGCTAATGAGTATGTTGACAAAATGATGAGTTAAAATTTTTACTTATATGTAGCAGTTGATTAGTGTTCAAATTTAGTTGAAAAAGACACTAGTCAGGCATACTAATGCGGAACAATATTGCTTTCATTTTTCCAGGTATGTAACAGGCGCTGTCTTTGCCACCGTTCAAGCAACTGTAACTGCATCGTGCCTTCAGTATAGGGTTAATATACATTCATCCATTAAAATTTGGTTTCAAATTTTGGACTCTTCTATTTCTTCTAGCAATTTGCTCCTCCCTTGATTTGTTTGGTTTGTTAGGGAGTGACAAACTTGACTCTCCCCACTATAACCCCCCACCTTAGGCAGCCCAAATGCACCGCCGGCAGCCCGTCTTGCATCACGGCGATGGGAACCCAACTACTGGTGCTCTATATAGCCCTGTATCTCACTGCACTTGGCACCGGCAGCCTCTAAGTGTTTCGGTTTTTGGGTCTGACCAATTGGATAACACGGGCAAAGAAGAACGAGCCCAAATGACCAAATTCTTCAGTTGGTTCTCCTTTTCTATAAGCATTGGGTTCTTGTTTACATACCAGACAAATTGGGGAGACAATGGGGTATCAAATTTGTGTTTGTGCCATTGTGCTTGGGTTGATTGTGTTCTTATCACAAGGGGTGTACTGTTTCAAGAAACTTGTGGGTAGTCTGTTAACCCAAATTGTGGCCTTTTGTTGCCGCGGCAGGATGATACAACTGGTGATAGAGATAGAAGAAAAATGAAAGAAATTGGAAAAGGGAAGAAATAATAGTAGGTTGTATTGACGGAGTTACAGCTTAGGGAGCATCTTGTCCCAACTTGACATTACAAAAATTGGTTGTTGCATCCACTCTCCCTTCCCCTTCAATAGCACCAAAATAACGACTAATTTCGAAATAACAAAATAGAATAACAAATTGTAACAAAATTATAACAAACTATACTAATTTTATTATCAGATGTGGTGAGCGCACTTATCCAGCTGGAACATTTGCCACGTCAATTGCTAGGTCTAGTAAGGGTTGTATCATTCCATCCCCCATGAAATAAGCCTTGACCTGAAGGCAGAAATGTTGGGAACTTAGACTTGATGTCTTGATAAAACTCCCATGTAGCATCTTCAGGAAAAGAGTCAGACCACTGAATGAGGATTTGAGTCTCTGGTTTACCTTTGTGTTTAACCAATCGCCTGTCTAACATGGCAACAGGTTGCGGAACAGGAATACCATCACTCCCAACTGGAGGTAGAGTTGGTGCAGTTGTAATGTTAGCTCCCAATTTCTTTTTCAGTAAGGACACATGAAACACAGGATGCAATTTGGAATGAGAGGGTAAGTCCAGAAGATAAGCCACCTTGCCAACCTTCTTCAACACCAAGAAAAGGCCATAAAACCTAGGTGAGAGCTTCATATTGGATCTAGATTGAAGGGAGGTCTATTTGTAGGGCTGTAACCTTAAGTAAACCCAATCTCCAACTTGAAATTCGCATTCAGTTCTATGTCGATTCGCTAACTGTTTCATCCTATTTTGAGCGTGGACCAAGTGCTCTTTAAGAATCTTGAGGGTTGCTTCCCTGTCATGGCCCCACTGGTCGATGGTAGCTATACTAGAAGATCCAGGGATATAGTGAATATGTGAAGGAGGAACTTGACCATATACAACCTGGTGTGGTGTCAACTGAGTAGCAAAATGGTACGTGGTGTTAAACTACCATTCTGCCAAGGGCAACGAGTGAGACCAAGCCTTAGGTCTGTCTCCAGAAATGCATTTTAAGTAAACCTCCAAGCACCTATTAACTACTTCTGTCTGTCCATCTATTTGAGGGTGGTAAGATGTGCTGAGATTGAGTCTAGTACCCTGCAACCGAAACAACTCCCTCCAAAAAGTACTGAGGAACACTGTATCTCTGTCTGATACTAGTGAAACAGGCATTCCATGCAATTTAAAAACTGAATCCAAGAAAACCTTGGCCACATCAAGGGTTGTGTAGGGATGAGCTAAGGCCATGAAATGTGCATACTTAGATAAACGATCCACCACCACAAAAATAACATAATGACAGTGAGAAATAGGCAGTTCTTTGATGAAATCAATAGAAATGTCAGTCCATATCTTATCTAGAATTGGTAGTGGTTGTAATAGCCCAGGGGTAGCCACTGTTTCAGTCTTATTCTTTTGGCATATATCACATTCAGCCACAAAGGTTGAAATGCCCTTCTTCATCCCTTTCCAATAAAATGATCTCTTTGCCCTCTTGTATGTCCTCTCCGCACCAGAATGCTCACCAATAGGACCTGTGTGCACTTCCTGCATGATTAGAGTTTTGAGCCCATGAGTCGACCCCACCACTAATCTGCCTTTGTAAGTGAGAATACCATGGGACCATACATATCCTTTATGGGTGTTGGAATCAATTTTCAAGTCAGCAATAAGGGATTTAAGAGATAAATCTGTCTGTCAAGCTTGTTTTAGAGCTACAAGCCAATCTATTTGTACTATAGATAAGGTTGAAAAGCGGCAGCCTTGGTCCATCCCCTATCGAGAAAGTGCGTCAGCCACTTTGTTCTCTTGTCCTGACTTGAAAACAATCTCATAATCATACCCCAACAACTTTGTCAACCACTTTTGCTGCATTAAAGTAGGTATTTTTTGGTCTAAAAGATATTTCAAACTGAAGTGATCTGTTTTGATAACAAAGTGTCTGCCCAACAAGTAATGTCCCCATTTGTGGACAGCATAGACCACTGCCAATAATTTCTTTTCATATGTGGATAACCCCAGATGTCTTGGAGCCAAAGCTTTACTTATGCAATGGGGTGTCCCTCCTGCATGAGTACTGCCACTATGCCCATCCCAAATGTATCACATTCTAAAGTAAATTCTTTGTTGTAGTCTGGTAAAGCTAGGATTGGAGTAGTGATCATAGCTTCCTTTAATGCTTGAAATGCTAAATCAGCAGCTTTTGACCATTCAAAAGTATCCTTCTTGAGCAGTTTGGTCAGTGGTCGGCTAATCTTTCCATATCTGTTCACGAATCCTCTGTAGTAGCCAGTCAACCCCAAAAATCCCCTTAGTGTCTTGAGGTTAGATGGTTGAGGCCAGTTCGTCATTGCACCATTCACTGGATCAGTTAATTCCCCTTTGTCTGAAATGATATGCCCTAAATATTTCAGAGATTTTTGACCAAACACACATTTGGATTGTTTTGCAAAAAGTTGGTCAACCTTTAGTAGCTCAAGGGTGGCTTTCATGTGGGTTAAGTGTTCTATCTAGAACTTACCATAAATGAGTAAATCATCAAAAAAGATTAAGATAAATTTTCGGGGGGATGGTTTAAAATCGTATTCATTAGACTTTAGAATGTAGAAGGTGCATTAGTAAGGCCAAATGGCATGATCAAGAACTCATAGTGGCCCTCATGTGTACGAAAAGCTGTCTTCTCTATGTCTTTTGGGAAAACTCTGATTTGATGATACCTAACCCTTAGATCCAATTTAGAAAAAACTACAGCTCCATGCAACTCATCTAATAATTCATTTATGATTGGAATGGGAAATTTGTCCTTGACTATTATTTTGTTTAGCTCTCTGTAATCAACACACATACGCCATGTACTATTTTTTTTTTTTTTTTACTAGCAACACCGGAGAGGAGAATGGACTTACACTTGGTCGTATTGCTCCAGCGTTCAACATTTCCTTCACAATCTTCTCAATCTCATTTTTTTGTATATATGGGTACCTATATGGCTTCACATAGACTGGTTCGCTTCCAGTTTTAAGAGAAATTTTATGGTCTGTTGGCCTGGTTGGTGGTAAGGTTTTTGGTGCAGCAAACACATCAAAGTAGCTATGTAATACAGATGTTAAGTCTAGATGTACCTCCACTTTAGTGGTGCCTCTTGCCTCCATATTGAAAAGCTGTACCATATAGCCCTGCGTTGCTTGTTGCAGAGCCTTGCCCATTTGCTTAGGAATCACTTGTTCCACTTTGCTTTGATCAGCTCCCTTGAGAGTAAATGGCTTAACCTGTATTTGGAGCTGAATCCTGAGGTTCTTGAAGTTCCACATTATTGGGCCCAAGGTGGGTAGCCACTGAATACCCAACACCATATCGCATCCTCCAATGGTCAAGATTATCACATCAGCAGAAAAAACTTCACCCTGCATTTCTCATGTGAAAGCTTTACATATTCCTCGACTACTTAATTTTGTTCCATCTGCTACAGTAACCGTTAGTTCTGGAGTTGGTTCAATTCCTTGGCCAAAACACCTTGATGTCCCAGGTCCACAAAGTCGTGAGTGCTACCCGAGTCTATGAGTATGGTTATGGCTTTTCCCTTCACTGTCCCTATTATTCTCATGGTCCTGAATGAATTGCTGCCAAATAAGGCATGCATTGAAATTTGCATCGCATCATCTGTTGGTATCTCCTCTATTTCTTGACCATCCTACTCTGTGTCCCCATCATCACCATCGTCCCCAATCAATAAGTATAGTTGTTTCTTCTGACACTTATGTCCTCTAATGAATTTCTCGCCACAATTATAACAAAGTCCTTTCTCTCTTCTGGCCTCCATTTGTTTTGGAGTTAGTCGTTTGATTGGGTAAGAGGTGGGAGTAGAAGCTAAACTTGTTACAGATTTTGATATGAATGGAGCAATATTTGGAGATTTTAATTCAGGTCTTATCTTAGAAGAGAACACAGGTTTAGGAATGGTCAAATTGGGGGTTGAAGTAGTCCATCCAGTTGAGATTGTCTTGAGTGGAGCTCTGGATTGCTTGGAAATTGCTTCTATGCTTTCCTCTTGCAACCTAGCAAGTCCTATGGCATGAGAAATGTTTACAGGCCTAAACATTTGGACACCCGCCTTGATTTCTTCTTTTAAGTCATTCACAAAGCAACTTACAAAGAAGTTCTCAGTAAGTCCTGTGGTGTGATTTGCTAGCTCTTCAAACCGCTCTTGATAAACTTTAACTGTAGAGTACCGACTCAGTTTGGTCAATTTCCCAATAGCGTTTGCATAAGCTTTCAATCTAAACCTCATTTGTAGTCCGTACGTAAAATCCTTCTATTTGATCGAAGCCTGTATTTTCTCGAACCACTGAAACCATTGAATCGCCTTTTCATCGAGGTGTATAACGGCCAATTTTACCTTTTGAGCTTCTTCAATCTGATTGAATTCAAAGAACCTCTCACATTTGTAGACCCAACCAATGGGATCTTCTCCTGAAAACCTTGGGAAATCGATCTTCGCATATCTCGTTTGAACAAAATTGGTGGGCTGGAGTGGATTTTTTTTGGGCGCGGTTGAGGATTCAACCAATTCTATTTCAAGAGGGGTGTGCTCTTGTTGGAATTCTAGTCGTACCTCATCGTTAGTGCATTGATCATCTCCTTGAGTTGGTTTACCGAATTCGCCATCCACTCGTCACTCTCTCGGATCTGTCTCGACAATTGCTCGTCATTCTCTCTAAGCTGTTGAATTGCTTCCTCCGTCCTTTTCTGCTCTTGCGCATGAGTCTCCATCATTATTGAGGCCAGGGAATGGTGGCTCTGATACCACTGATACAATTGGTGATAGAGATAGAAGAAAAATGAAAGAAATTTGAAAAGGGAAGAAATAACAGTAAGTTGTATTGATGGAGAGAAGGATTATAGCTTAGGGAGCATCTCGTCCCAACTTGACATTACAAAAATTGGTTGTTGCTATCCACTCTCCCTTCCCCTTCTATAGCACCAAAATAACGACTAATTCCGAAATAACAAAACAGAATAACAAATTGTAACAAAACTATAACAAACTATCCTAACTTTATTATCAGATGTGGTGAGCGCATTTATCCAGCTGGAGCACTTGCTACGTTTGCTAGGTCTAGTAAGGGTTGTATCACAGGAAAATGTGATTTGTGCTGCCATCTGATTCATCACTCTTATTCGAGCTGGATGATGGCATTGGAAGTGAAGGAAACTAGGAGGAGCAAAATTGCCCCATACGAAGCAATTCTGGTTAGTTTTCTTGTTTTCGGTCAGAGGAATTAATTTGTTGTGATATGCTGATCAAAAAGTAAACCCAGAGCATGAATTGAGTAAATTTCACATACATCTCTGAGGTGACTTACGAAATTACTGTCCTTCTCGAGGTTCTAACAAATGTACTGTCCTTTCTTATTTTAGGAACTATTCTCTTCAAGACCCTTACTTTTACAGTCCGTCTGCTTTTTACCTAGGATTGCTGATGTCATTATACAAACTTTTTAAAAATTTCATTTTATCATCTCTCAACTTCCCCGCATGTATATAAAGCCAAACACCATTTATATTTATGTTTTACCCTCATTTACTCTACAATTATCTTGCAATTTAGTTTGTATTCCTATATTTAATTATTGCTTATAAATTTTAACACAACTCTTTATACTAATTTTTTTGCTTTTTCTTTATTCAATTATACCATTTAATCCTGATTTTTCTTTATTTCTGGTACATTCAATTATCCCTTATTACTCCACCACCACCACTTCCTCGCGCCACCAGTTCCACCCACCACCAGCACTCTCACGTAGAAATTAGAAAAAGATTCACGAAAGATAACCAATGTATTTTATTATTGTCATTCCCAGCTCCCCACTAGAATCTAGCCATGGCTGCATTTAGTTCCTTGCTCAAGGAATCCGGAAATTTCAGACACATCATGGCTTAGGAAGGAATGGAAAGTGCAACTGACTTTAGCAAAAAAAACACACAGCACTGTACACAGCCGGTAGATCAAGGTTATCAATATTGTACTGGTCAGTATGTACCGTTTTGGCATAAAACGTTACCAAATACTTTTAATACCGTATCGTTCTAAATAATGACCCATACCGGCTGGGTACCGGTATATATATATATATATATAGCGAAAAAATATTTTTTTTTGGCTCTCTCTCATTCATATATATATATATATATATATATATAAGAGATCTCTTATTTTGCTACGGTGTGGACCTCCTATTTCTTGTTCAAATTATGATGATTCGAACCGTTCAATGTGTTTAAAACATGTTTTTAAGGTTACTGACAAATGCACTAACCTCCCCTGAGGTTACCGACAAATGCAGACCTTCTCTGTGGTTTTAAAAAATGCAATGATGTCCCCTACTTTACAAGTTATTCCCCCAAGTTAACTTCCATCTAAAAATGGATGAATTGTATTGATGTCATCATAGTTGATTTTCTAAATTCCTAAATACCCTTGGAATGTCTATAAAAAGACCTTTAACATGTTCTTCTCTTTCAAGTCACACAAATCATCTTTCTCTACTAACCTTATATTAGAGTATGAAAATTCTCTACCTTAATTTTTTTTCCTATGAATGAATTTGTTAATTTTTTATTTACTAATGTTGTTTATTTTTTTTCAGTTATGGACATATCGCCTTTTTGTATTGAAAACGTTCTTAGGGTTATCAGGCTATAAAAAAAATGTGTTGGTACTTAATTGACCAGTGCATACAAAAAAAATCATACAAATAATACCAACTGATTTTAACAAAAAAAATACTTCTTTTAATATTATTTTGTAAATAAATGTATAATTTTTTTCCATCAACTTTTTATGATTTATTAGTTCGTTTCGATGACAAGTTACAAAAAAAGATAAAAATTATGAGCCATGTTTGAAACAAGTTCAAAAAAGATAAAAATAATTTGTTTTACTTTAGTTTTCGTCTTTAGTGGATTGTTTTTAAAGTTTTTAATGTAATTTCATAATTTTTAAATTTATTTCATTAAGACAAACTAATAATTTACAATACAAAAAAGACAAGGCAAACTTAACAAATACAAAAAAATTAAATGAGCAATTTAGGTCAAATTGGATGCAGGCTTGAATTACTTATTCAATTTTTTTGTATTTTTTAAAAAAAATTTATGAATTATTAATTCGTGTTGACAAGACTAATCTAAAAAAATAAAATTATATAAAAAATAAAAAAAGCCACTAAAAACAAAAAAAAACTCAAAATAGACAATATTTTAAATTGTTTTTGTCTTGAAAAGGTAAATCGATCACTAAATCAACCCATTGAGGTTTGGAGAATGCAAATATAACAACATACATTAAGTGATAAATATTATTTTTGTACAAAAAATAATTATAAATATATAAGATATATATTTATTTGTACAAACTTAATCAAAATATAAAATAAATCTAATTTGATTTTAACATTTTAAATTTTAATTTAATTTTTTTATATAGAATATATGTATCTATATATAACTATAGAATATATATTTGAATACACACATACAAATAGACTAAATATATATAAAAAGAAGAGGTAAAAAAATTAAAGAAGAGTATTTTAGTCCTTCAACAATCAAAATTAACGGCGTTTGTTGAAAATTAACAGTAGGGGAAAACAGTCAAATAATTTGTAAAGCATGGGAGATTATTATATTTTCTGAAACCATAGGGGAGGTTCCTCATTTGTCAATAACCTCAGGGGAGGTTAGTGCATTACCCATATATTAATAGTTGCGGTAAATTCGATATGATACTCAATATATAACGGGTACCGTTATATATCGTATCAATAGAAAAATTAATACTCAAACCGGTATGATATTTAAAATCTTGGATAGACCATGGGTGCTGGCAGTCGACCTCCAGCGCCGATTCTCTCCAGTCCTCCCTTGACTCCCCCTCTCTATGGTTCTGACCGAAAACTCACTACTTTTCCTTAACAAATTTATGACTCAATGATCACAAGATATTCAAGGGATAAACACATTAAATGTTAACAATTGATCAAAGAAAGTTTATCTAATAATTATATAATTATACTATAGATAAATCTTTGAGCAGAATCAATGAGAAAAATCAAACCCAGAACATTGCAGAATCATATTAGCACGGTTTCTTGAGCCAGTCGTTGGTTCAGCTGTGAATCTAGTCGTCCGACCTCAGTACTAGATTGAGATCCGGATTTAGTTCCAGATGGTACAGACATAAACAGAGTAGATGCTACAAGATGAGAACAAGTTTCAACACAAACTTAACTTTGTAAAAAGGGTCTTTATGCTAAAAGTCTTTAGTGGATAATTTTTAATATCATTAATCTATAAAAATAAGTTTTAACTTTTAAAGTTCATTGTATCAAATTGGACAAAAATATTCTTATTATACATCATTGTAGGTTTTTTTATTTTTATTCATTCTTTTTTTCCATTTATTATTTTTACATTAATTTTTTGCGAATATTGGTTCATCTCGACAAAAAAATCTAAAGAGAGTAAAAATATGCTCAAAAAAAAAAACACTAAAGACGAAAAATAAGTTCAAACAAACGTCGTTTTAATTTATTTTTTTGCCTTTTATGATTTTTCCTTTTAGTTTTTGGATGTAATTTTATATTTTTCTGAAATATCTTGTCGAAATGAACCAATAACCATTAAAAAATTGAAGCAAAACAAAAAATTATAAAAATCTCAAATAAGGACGAAAGAATAATCAGACAACAAAAATATTACAAATAAGAATGTTGACTTTATTATTTGATTATCTTTTCGACCTTATGTGACTGTTGTTTGTAAATTTGTCTTTCGTCAATTTTTTTGTGGATTATTGGTTCATTTCAACGAGAGTTTTAGAAAAATTATAAATAATGATCTAAATTTAAAAAAATTCAGAAAAGACAAATAATTAAAAAATATTATATTTTTGTACTTATTCGTTATCTTTAGTGACTTTTTTTTAAAGATTTTGGACATGATTTTATACTTTTTAGGCCCGTCTCAGGACAAAACAACAAATACGAAAAAAAATTAAATAGAGACAAATGTGCTTAAAAATAATCGAGTTAGAACAAATAGAGAGATATGAAGATTGCAAAACAGATAAAATCATCCGTTAGAACAAAAACACAGATAAAATTATTAAGAACATAAAGAATAAAAACACAAATAAGTACAACAGATAATATTATCTGTTCTAATAGTTGTTAATGTCTCTATTTCTGTTAAAGATATGAAGATCAACAGATAATATTATTTGATGTTATCTTATACAAAGATACAGAGAACAAATTATAACAGACAACTTTATTTGTTTTGATTTATTATTATGTTTTCACTATTATGCAGAGATACAGAGATGAAACTATAATCGACAACATTATCTATTGATATGTTATGTATAAATATAGAGATCAATTTAAAATAGATAACATTATCTATTTTTCTATTATGTTAAAATACAGAGTATAAACTAAAACAGATAACCTTATCTGATATTATTTTATGCAGAGATACAGAGAATAAATTACAACAGATAATCTTATCTGTTTTTGTTTATTATTGTCTTTTCACTATTATGCAGAGATACAAAGATGAAACAATAATAAATAACATTATATATTGATTTGTTATGCATAATTACATAGATCAATTTACAATAGATAACATTATCTATTTTTATATTATGTCAAAATACAGAGTAGAAATTAAAATAGATAATCTTATCTGATGTTAGCTTATACAAAGATACAAAGAACAAATTATAAAAGATAACTTTATCTGTTTTGATTTATAATTATGTTTTCACTATTATACAGAGATACAAAAATAAAATAACAACAGATAATATTATCTATTGATATATTATGCAGAAATACAACGGCTAATTTACAACAAATAGCATTATCTATATTTATATTATGTCAAAATGTATAGTACAAATTAGAATAGATAACCTATCTAATATTATCTTCTGCAGAGATACAGAAAATAAATTACAATAGATAACCTTATCTATTTTGGTTTATTATTGTGGTTTTACTATTATGCAGAGATACAAAATAAAACTATAATAATAAAATTATTTGTTTATATGCTATGCACAAATAGGGATGCCATTTACAACAAATAACGTTATCTGTTTTCATATTATATCAAAATACAGAGAATAAATTACAACATATAATCTTATCGGTTTTGATTTATTATTGTGTTTTAACTATGTCAAAATATTATTAGATAACTTTGTCTGTTGTCTCCTATCTCATTCATACAGAGATTATATATTGTACATATTATTACGTCGATATAATAGTAAAATTCAAGCATTATCAATTTAAATAAAATTAATAAAAGACTGAGAAGACAAAAGTCATGATAATTATTGAAAAAAATCATATTTTATCTTATTTTTCATATTTTTTAATTTTTTAAAATTTTTGAATATAATTTTTAATTTTTTAAAATGTCTTATCAAAACGAACTAATAATCAACAAAAAAATTGAGAGAAAATAAAAAGTTATAAAAAAACTTAATATACCAAAAGGTCGTGAGGGCAAAAATTATATTTTGACTTATTTTTTATATTTTTTAATTGTTGAACATATTTTTTATTTTTTTAAAATTTTTTATCGAGACGAACCAATAATTAATAAAAAATAAATACAAAAAAATTGGTGTACGAAAATTTCAACAGATATGTCACACTCCAAACTTTTAAGATATGAAATAAGCAATGTAATAACTAAAACTAAAACTTAACATAGCCATAAACTGAATTAAATCCCAACAAATGATATCCAATTATTAACAAATAATCCATCATGTCTCAATCGAATTCGAACTAATAAAAAATAGGCCCACAATGTTTGAACAAATAAATAATTAAAGTATGAATATTTCTAACTAAACTGTTAAACATGAAAATATCTCTAAAACAGAAAATTCAACTAAGCATGCTGAACTATCTTTATAAGTAAATCTTAAGTCTTTGATTTCATATTATCACCTGTAAATTGTTAGTTTACAAAAAAAGTCATAAGTCGGAGCTCGAGTAGAAAGTCATATTGAAAACGTCGGCATATTGAGTAAAACATGCCCGCATCAATAATATAATATGCATAACGATAATATAACCGCCGACTAAATATTCACAACACTATCATGTTCTAATGCATAATTTTAACGGTCTTCCACCGCAGGCAACTCACATCGGGGACCCTATCGTAGAGTTCATGGGTTGTTCCGACCGTCTAACCACTTCTTTACCCGGTTTTTTTGCGGTCTTTCACCAGAGGAATCACAAAGACTCCCATGTCGAGTTTACGGGCTTTCATACCGAGAGGTCATCCCTTACTCAAAATTCAATGTCCATGCATGCTCATATGTACCATTACCAGTCAAAATCAGACTCAAACAGTAACTCTATGTGGAACAAAAGGTAAAAAAACAGACCGAGTGTATAAAAATTCAAATTTTGTATTTAATAGGTTACTCGAGTGGATAAAGTTATCTAGTTATGTTCACTTTTAAAAATTCTAAAACATTATAATTTATAAGTAGAGGCATTGGGTCTAATGTTAATAGAAACTGCACTATACAAACTTTCAAACGATACGTCATAGGTTAAAAATGGAATTCGGCCAATACATTCGTGTCGGTTCGTAGTTGATTATCTTATTTTGAAACACCAAAATTATTTCGTCAACTTTAATCAAAAAATTAATTTTGCTCGTGTAAAAATAAAATACAAAGTATACACTTTTCTGAAGTTTCATGTGTTTAGTTTCAAATAAAACTAATGGTGCGCAATTTCGATACTCGTACTAAAAGTTACGCTTATTTTATCAAAGTGTGTCAGTGTAGTCGGCACAAGCGTGAATCTACTGCAACTCGATCATGAATTTTTGTAAAATTATGTACGTTGAATTAGGCTCGAAATTTTAACCCAATATAGTAGACACATAAACTAATACTCAGTAAAAATTTTAAAAATTTTAGAATTTTAGAACCACCCTAACGGAATTTCCCAAAATCAAATTATCTCAGTATTCTGTTTTTTTTAGATTCTATTCTTTGCAAAATAATTTCATTTTGGTATTCATTTCTACAACCTAACTGGCCAAATGATTCCAAAATTCACACAAAACATGTCCGACTCGATTACACACTAAAAATAACACATATATCATCGAATTAAAGATGATCCATACAATATCTCAATGTAAATCAACATAAAATTCTACCTCAAACAATAAAAAATGCAGAAACGATAAAGTAGCCAAAAAATTCACGAATACTCTGTGTATAAGGCTGTTCTCAGACTCTATGCGAAACTTTCGATGTACTCTACAACTCTCTAGTTGATCGCTTCAGACGAATCCTTCATCTAGACACCGGTTCTCCCTCCTCAAGCTTTTAGAATTAGAGATCTCTTAATAAAAAAAACTGTGTATTTTTAATATAAACTGATTTTAGGGTTTCTTAATCCTTATATAAATAAAATTTGGTTAATTACACCAATTCCCTTCAAGTCCCTAACACCCCCGCATAGCGTCCCAACATTCTAAACTATTAAAATAAGGTCACAATTAGAATATTAAACTCAAAATTATGAATTCTCGAATAACAAAAATAATTAAAAAAGATCGAATCTCGGGTCCTCACAACCTTCCCCCCTTAGAAAATTTCGTCCTCGATATTGCTGTCTCAAGGGTAAAACAAATCTGGATATTTGGAACGAAGCTCGGATTCTCGCTCTCATGTAGCATCCTCGGCCTTGTGATGATGCCATAACACCTTGGCCAATAAAATAGTTTTACCACGCAAAACCT
>JABCMJ010003518.1:0-27968 GCA_014822125.1 Arbutus unedo
CTCTTCGAATCTGTCACACTACTATTTACTATTTTTCCTTACAATTTTCACCATTTTCTTTCTCTCTCTACACTACCTCTCCCTTCTCTCTACAATATCACTAGAGATTTTGATTCATTTTCAAATTCCTTCAAGACATGGCACAATTACATTGTGCTTGACGGGTATTGAAGACTTGATCGTAGATTCGTGGTCCGAAGGAGGTGAATTTGAGGTTTGCTCAAGTTAGAAGCTAGGGTTTCTCACCCGAAGTGCTATATCTTGATCCGACACTTGACGTAGGGGGATTTCACTCTTATTATGCATATGTTTTGTTTTGATGTTTTGATCGTGTTTTGATTAATGATTTGGTGTATGAAATCTATTTTGGACGAATTGCAATCTATTTGGCAATTCTAGAGATCGCCAAAGTTGCTCCAGCGACTGATAGGGCGACTTACTAGCGACCTGTACTGTCTTGTATGTTGCTCGAGTGACCATCACTTCGCTCGAGCAACTATGCCTGATTTAGAACTTTTGTTTTGGACACTAGGATGATAGATTTATGATTTTGGGTCATTATTTTGTACGTTATGCCATGTTTATGAGTTTGAGTTGTGGTATTTGGTGTGAGGGTGTGTTTTCGTGAATTTAGGAGATAACCTACGTTTCAAGAATTATATAATAGACTTTGGGAGATTAGAGGAACTCTACAACGTTTTGCGGATTGACAGGATGATTCGAGAGCCGGGCATGGACAGTGTTTTAACCAATGACATGAAAGTTGGAGGTTTAAATAAGAATCAATGGTATATTGTTGAAGAAAAATCTTATATTTTATGAATTTATCGGATAATATCGAAATTGTATATGAATAACATTTTTCAACTTATGACTTAAACGTTTTGAAAACTTAAACGAGAGTTACCATATTTTGTAAGAGGCAAAAGTTGGATTGAGTGGTGGGACGTACCCCAATAATGGGATTACTTGGTATTGGTAATATTATCATTAGGTAGGAGATGAGTAGAGTTGAGGAGTGTGCCTTTGGTTTGAGATGAACCCGTGTCGTTAGTGCTATCATTTTATGTCTCTCGTATGAGAATTGTTTACTTATCTTTAGGCCGAAACTTTGCTTGTGAGGTACCGTATTATTGGCCGTGGGTTGACTCGGGTTGTGAAATTTTCGTAGGAGAGATTCTTCCCCCTCAAGTTTATGCTTCTCGTTATTGTTTCTAGAGATGGTCCACCTTGTCTTAGTGTCGTGAGGAGTTCTCTTATTCTATGAAAGAATGATAGGCTTGACTTGTTGTTATCATTGTGCCATGAGTGATTTGAGGTAGAGTGTGGGTTGATCACCCTTGTGTGTGAAATTCCTTGTTCAGATCTCTTGTCCCTTTGGAGGATGGTAGACTTGTTGTTTCGTGAGATGTTGTGTTATATGTGGTTCGAGATAGAGTGCGGTTGGATATTCTCCTTGTGTTGAGGTGCTTTGACCGTCGTAATTGACGCGCGTATGTGAGTTTATGATGAGTTCAATTGGAACGACGTTGACTGTGAAACGTGTTATGAGGTCTAAGCATGGGAGTGATGTTAGTTTATCGGTTTATGACGTGTTGGTGCATGGTTACTATTTTATGCTTCAGTTTCTCGTTTCTTTATTACTGGAATGGATTATGGCGTTAATGTCTTGGTGTATTGTTTTCTCGTAAATTGTTGAAGTGTATGGGACTTATAGACTTATCTTGTATAATATTAGACATTGGATTGTGAAGCATGACTGAAAGATACTAAATGAGAAATGTATGAACATACAGCTAGCCTCCAATGGGAGATGCGCTAGTTATGGATCATCTAACTTCCATTCGAAAATGTGCTAGTTAGCTTTTGATATTGTCTAACCACTACCAGGTGATGTGCTAGTCAGAGAGACACTTTTTAAATCAATGAGTAGTGTGAGTTGATTAGTGTGAAGGACTTAGCGTGAGAATATCATATGTGCTACGAAAAGAATGGATGTCGATACATTGAGAATGTAATCTTGAGATCTTGGGTTGGTCATATGAAATAATGGATAGGTTGATAACACTATTGGGCATGCATATTTTGAAATATCTTATATGAGTTCATACTTATATTATTGTTCGGTATTGTTTAGCATGCCAATTTATTTCATATATTCATAATATTGGTGTAGATTCTCCTACTGGGCTATGTAGCCCATCTTATCATTTTTAGGTATCCCACCGAAAGTTTAACATGAAGTGCATGAGATGATGCATAATTTTGGGAGCTATTTCGATAGAGTTCATATTGTGTTTTGCAAACTCATTTTGAAAGGTATAATAATTTTTACATATCCTATGCTTATTTTGAGACTAAATGATGTAAATGGATACCTTAGGTTTTTCATTGGATATATGTATCAGGACAGTATATGCCCTTTGAATATAGATTACATTTTGAACTCTGATAAGATGAATGATCATGGATGAAATCTATTTGAGCTTATGTGATCATGGATGAAATCTATTTGATCATGGAGAGAATTATGGGATTTTCTTAAAAGATATGTATTATTTATTTGTTTAAAATTGAGGGCGTGACATGTACGATATTTTATATTCCATGTATGTTTATGTGTTTATGTGCACTTCAATTTATCATTACCCATATTGATGAACTTATTGGCAGTGAAACTAATGGGATTAGTGGATTATAGATTTACATTGAACTTAGAATTCTTGACGCATTATATACGAGAACGTGATTTTGATAAAGTAAGGGAATTAGGAATTTATCCGTTGAGGCACGTGTTTAAGATGACTTTAGCTATTATATGACTTGAGTCAAATTATGACTGATACTATGAATTATCATTAACCGAGCTACGTCTTGAGCCGAGTTGTATAACTAGTTGTGTCATGTATACATTGAGCCAAGTTCTATCTTGAGCCTAGTTATGTTCGTGTCCTTTTAAAATAAAGATTATGGTAGAAGAAGCGGAGTAGTATTTTTTTTTTAATGTCGGGCACGACGTACGAGAGATATAGTGGTTGGAAAAATGATTGACGGGAGCCAACGTTTGGGAACGACGGTGGTCTGTAACACTATCAACATAGTAGTTGGGATCATATCGGACAACAACATCACAAACACGAGAGTTTTGGCTATAAAATTTAAGTGCAACGCTTGTATCGACTCGGATTTGAGATGATCACGGACAGAAATTGTTGACATTAGAGTATATCATAATTGAAAACATTGAGGGATTCGACTTAAGAGTTAATCTTAGAGATTTCATCAGAAAACGTACAAAACTCTTGATTTATTTAATTTTCTACACTCATTAAAAATTATCTTTGTTGCACTCAGATTTTCATTATGTATTTAATTTATGATTATTTGTTCATGCTATTATTTTGATCATGCATCATATATACGATCTATTACATAAATAGGATTACGGGTATGTCTATTTATTAAGTTTTATTGCTCATGGTGCAAATTTTTCCTGCCCTTGACTTGTCTCAAAGACAACATTGACGGACCCGACTTCCAGAACACTATTAGAACATCAACAACAACAACTTCGAGAACAACCAGATTACACCTTCATTCACTTAGTTATTTTTGAGCTCGATATTTTTCAAATTTTAATATAATTTCCTTGATTCCTATGGTTGCAATTAAACCTTATTTTGTTATGAAATGAAATATTATCTTGTTCTATCAAATTATTTTAATGTAACGTCTCTGAAACTTGAATCGTTACAAAATGGTATTATAGTTCTAGGTTCTCTTTACTTGAGATCTAGGATAGAATGAGTTGATCATATTCTGAGAGTCGAATTACTTGGGTAGTCATTGTTATGCGTTTGTATTATTATGTGTTATCATATATCATTAGCATAATTGTAACGTCTTGAATTTTGAAAGCGTTACAAAAATAAAAAAGCTAAATTTTCAACATTTAATTTAAATATTATTTAGTATAGATAAATGTTCTTACCAAAATAGGACTACTGCATTGAAACTATAAACATAATTTTTTTGCAATTCGACAAAAAATTTTATAACAAAAGTTAAAGCATATTCTAAGTCAAGTACTAGGTAAACCATGGTTTAAACGTGTCTTCCTTGGAAAAGATGTCATCCTGAATCGGATGCTCTGGGTCTTCTCCGTCTTTTTCGGCATATGACATGAAATACCAAGAGCAAGAAAATATGAACCATGAGTTATGACGCCCGATGAGTTAACCTATCCTTATATTTTATTCTAAATATTTATAAATAGTGAAGTACAAGATTATAATGAGAATGATATGAACAGTTGGATATGTAAACATAACATGTATGCACGAAAATAAATAAGATCAAGTCATGTGGTTTCTAAGTCTAATCTCATTAATGAAATATCCTTAGTGCTCGACGTCTACTATAAGTGTTCTCGTGATTCTAATATGTTCAACAAATTCTTGACTAGATCAGCATTCACAATCTTCAAAAGTGACTGCACGTCACGACAATAATAATCTCAGTATGGTGCTGCCATCCAATAATGTTCCCAACCACCATGTTAATCATGCTTCCGATCACTACATTCTCGACCATTGCTTCTCATCCGTCACATCCTACCATTGTGCTCACATGGTTATGTTTTTTCATGCATCGTGCCTACTTTGAAATACACTCTTAGTGACAACTATACTTTTTGATTTAAAAGGTAGGGTGTGGCTAAAGAACATGACACGGCTAAACGACACTACTTGAGTATTCATGACAAGGCTAATGACGTAGTTCAACTAAAAATACTTCAGTTTAAGGCCATGGCTCGGCGTATGACTTATCATGGTTAATGACTTTCATAGTATCCTCAAGGACAATACAATTCCATCGCAATGGATTCATAGTCTAATAATTAGATTTAAATTTTGTTTTTTCTTATTTGAATGTTTTTGTTTATTATTAAAAGTTATCTGTGTCGCACTTAGATTTTCATTATATATTTCATTTTTCAATTTTCTCATGCCGTTATCTTGATCATTATCATATGATCTATTGTATAAATTAGGTTACAAGTAGATTTATTTATTGAGCTTAATCGCTCATGATGTAAATTTTCTGTCCCTGACTTTTTATGCCAGGTTTCGAGACTACACTAACGAACCAGACTTCTAGAGCATCAACAGCAGCAACATCGAGGACGATCATATTACACCTCGGTTTGCTTAGTTATTTTTTTGAGCTCCATGTTTTCTAAATTTTAATATAATTTTCTTAATTCCTATAGTTGTAATTAAACTTTATTTTGTTATGAAACGAAAGGTTATTTGTTCTGTCGAATTATTTTAATTTAACATCTATGAACTCGGGTCGTTTACAGTTGAAACACATTCTGCCAGCTGGAGACCATTTATCTATTCTCAACCGGTAGAAGAAATAGTTCAACCACTTCAATGGTAATCTGTCTTACATTGAACTTGAGCCTAATGTTTGAACTTTGAAATCTTTGACATATCAACCTTTTACCACGAGCGAATAACAAATATTGACCATGACTAGACGTCCTTGAATCCCTTATTGAAATTTATTATTTGGACGTGACAAGCAAGCATCGTTATACCATGATTATCATACTTATAACCACAGACGTCATATTACACGACATTTTACATCACATGCATGTTTATGTGCACTTTAATTTATCATTACCCATATTAATAAACTTGTTGATAGCAAACCGAGTTGTTTAGCGATACATAGCTTTTGGGTATTGATATAATTTTTCTAAAATGCTTTTAATGCATGTATAAGTGACTACAATATAATCTACAATTTTGAAGATATTCTACCTACGAACTAATTTATATGAGAGAAGTTCAATAAAGGATATTTGTAAGTTGAATTGTTGAGTATTTAAAGAAGGAATATTAATAACTTGAACACAAGTTTTAAAATATTTCTTATCATGAAGTCATCATTTGAATTACAATCACTAACATATAATCTAGTTGATGAATGACAATATTACCCTCGCTATAATTTTTAGGGAACTTATTTTTTAGTCTTATCTCTAAATATTTGTTATTTTTTCATCCTATGCACTTACAAACATTAAGTTTTGGTCCTTTTTTTAAAAAAATACTAAACTTCCACTTATCTTGACATTAACCAAGGTTAGAAGCAAATTCCTAAAAACACACCATTAACAGTTCTCTCCCAAATATCGAACTCATCTCTCATAAAATCGTGGGATTGAAAAAAAACGGCCAACAATCCTCACCATATATCTAGGACTCCGAAATTCATCAACTCATCGAAATCGCATACAAACACTGCACCACATCTACAGAACATCGACCGCCGATACTGAAATACGGAGTATGTGTTTGATTTGACTGCTACCGGAGAAGGACGACGGAAGTCGAATTTTTTCGTCGGACTACGGACTAGGATAAGGTACGAATTGTTGGAATACAAATTTAGTTTGGATGATACTGACTCAGACACGGTATATTTAAAGGTCATAGTACATTTTCACATATCATGATAAATTTGCTCAAAACGAACAATACCTACAGGTTATGGTACATTTTTAGATATCATGGTAAATTTAAAAGTTATGGTAAATTTATAGGTAAGGAACAACATCTGTTATCCATGGTAAATTTGCATATATCATGGTAAATTTGAAGATAACGCACAACATCTGGTAAATTGACAAATCTCATAATAAATTTGCGAGGTAATACACTAAATTATGGTTAATTTACAGATATCATGGTAAATTTGCAGGTAAGAAACAATAGGTAAAGATAATTACTAAAAATAATTATGATTCCATGTTTTAAGCCTAAATTGGTGCTACAAATTTAAACTTAACAAATCAAGAATTAACTACCCAAAGGATAAGAGGGTAAAATACCCCTCAAAAGTAATGACAAATTTGTCAAACCATATAAAAATAGGATTAAAACATAAGTTCAAAAAGTGAATGGG
The DNA here is from genome assembly GCA_014822125.1 of Arbutus unedo. NCBI lineage: Eukaryota > Viridiplantae > Streptophyta > Magnoliopsida > Ericales > Ericaceae > Arbutus > Arbutus unedo. The sequence continues at coordinate 6,982 of JABCMJ010003518.1, forward strand.
ATAAAAACTTAAGCCGCAAGAGTAAATAGGACTCTAATTTAAATTACCCTAATTTTTATTCGTCTCCACAAATATTTATTCTCTCTCTTTAACTAAGGAGAATACATTTGCTCTATTATTGTACATAACTAGCACCGAAAACATAAAATGACTTGCACCCTAGACTAATCGACATGGACATAAAAAAAAATTATTATTTAATGACTGATACCATATAAAATAATTAACTTGCTTCTTTAACTCAAAAGAGACTTAATTACACAAAAACCTATATGACTTGTAACCCAAAGATTATTTACTTGCTTCTATAAATACTAATATGATATGTCCGATCTGGGAGCAAGTATTAACGACTAGCACCACAAAGATGATTAACTTGCTCCTAAAACTTAAAAGATTTTTTCCTAAACTTGGATAACCTGTATCATATCACTCGTTGAATGCTTTAACCTTAAAAATAAACATGCTTTGCCATGTTCTGATTCCATATATATTTGTTATAATATTTAAGATACTTCCATGACAATTATCTTTCGAGACTTATTTTCGCTGACTTGCAATTACTTTTTTGTCCATTCCATTAAATGAGATTTGCTTCTCTCTCTCTCTCTCTCTCTCTCTCTCTCTCTCTCTCTCTTTTGTTTTCTGTCAATCAAAAGTAAAAGATGGAAATTATTTTAATGTAGTCCAATAAATGCCCAAATAATGACCCAAAACCTAATCACTTTAAAAAGTCTTATAATCCGCCGCACATTCTTGTCAAACTAACCTATTATGGTTATAAATTTATGGGGGACCCGCAAATTGAAATTGGACAGGTATGGATATATATGTGGATAAGGGTTAATCTAGAGAAGAATATTAGGTGTGAGTTAGTAATCTCTCTCTCTCTCTCTCTCTCTCTCTCACACACACACACACACACACACACACACACGCTATAAGTACATAGGATTAGGTAAAATGTTGTAGCCCTTGACTGTTTCTTAATTTCTTGGTAAGATCATGCACGTGTAGTGGTGTCATCAATTAGCAAAGAACAAGAAAAAAGTGTGTTATGGTGTAATCTGAACTCATTATTTATATGCACTAGAATGGTTCTCTTGGAGTTAATTATTATATTAACTGGGTTCAATGCTAGACGTTTAAATTTGGAAAAAAAAAATCAGAGGAAGTTCAGGATTAAAAGCAACCAATTCTTGTAATTAAAAGTTGATCGTCGCCATCCAAAACAAAGGAGGTTTATTTTGTCAACCAAGTCCCGGATATGAAACATGCCATAAGAGTGTAGGGATAACTAACTAACTAGCTAATTATATCCAGGAGAAGAACTACATGAAGACCGCGGGGAACTTGGGCCCCTGTAAAAATTTTAAAAAAATTTAAAACCTAAGTATAAATTTTGAAAATTGTAAAATAAAATTACATTTTGACCCCTCCCCCTAATAGATTCGGCCCCTTCTATTTCGACCTCCCAAATATTGGATCCTGGTTTCTCTCTGAGTATATCCGCTTTGATTGGGCAGTCAAATTTTGGCAGCTTTACTTCTCAATTCATTCACGCTTCAACTTCTTTACATTAGGAAGGGATTAAATTATCACATAGAAAAGAATGCATGGAAAACGGTACAAACTCAATCAAGGAGATCATGTGCAATGTTTTTGGAACGAAGCGGCCGGCAGGGTTTTAAAATTCCTTATTTGATTACCTCTTAATCCCTAACGTCATCATTTGCGTCTATATATCCATTGTTATTTAATTAGGTCCTCATATACAAACAATTATTAGCTCCAATGTCATTGAAACTTGGAGGAGTTGCTAGTTTCCTGATAAAGATTAAAGGTTTCAAAATTCTAAGAGATTGTCCGAGTGGTAGAGCAGATGAAATCTAAATTTAGATATCATGTAGTCGAAACTTAGTAATTTAATACTTGGAACCATTAGGAGTTATATATCTGATCGTTATCTCCAGGTCCCTGAGAATTAATTTAGGTTGTAACTCTTCCAAGCTTTACCCTTTAAGATAAATGATTATAAATCATTAAAGTGATCTAGGAAACGATACACAAATGCGCTAAACTAGGTGTTCCGGTCAGGGAGGAGCTCTCCCATGTTTATAAACTATCAATAGTGCTATATACACATCACTTTTACACATCATTCAAAACTACATCGTTTTGTGTTGAGAAATACCTAAATATATTTTGATCGATATGAGTCAAAAATAAATATGATTTTTTCTCAACACAAAATGACGTAGTTTTGAGTAATATGCAAAAATAATGTGTAAAAGTGATGTTTGTATATCATTTTTGATAAACTATATGAGATAGAAAAGTGTAGGAGTTGTCTCCTACCAAACAACTAAAAAAGTCAAATTGGCTGACACTGATTGCAATTCAAAGTCTAACCAAACCCAAATTAATAAATTCACTGTTGTTGATTTCATATGTAAACCACCATTCAAACTTAATTAACTAAGTAATATTCAACAAAACCTAGCAGATGTTACGAAATTGCCTATGTATGAACGCGATCACAAAAAATTTATTCTTTAAATCGATTTAAGAAACGTTTTATATTAAAAAATCAATATGGATAGATTATATTAAATAGTATCCGGTCGGCTTAGCAGAGTCTTGACTTAAATTACTGACTAGTCTTTGGGGTTTTGGGTGAAAATGACTGGACAAATCCCCCAGTGGCCTCAAATATTAAGTTCCTGAGTTTTGACTGCAGAATATCTAGATTTATATCGTATTCGCTGTACCACTCAGACAACCTATTAAAGTTAATTACTTTAATGAAAAAATAGAGTAAAGTGATGTAGCACGAAAAAAATAAAACGCCATTGTTATGTCCTAAAAAAGCGAGTTCATTTTTATTACCCAACATTCCGTACTTTTTCCTTCTGTTTTTTGTGTTTGGAAATAGCAAACATGTTTCTGTATTTCCTAAAGGAGTTGCAAGTCCAAGTGGGGTTCCAGTCATGGTTCATCACGATTCTCTTGCTTAAGACAAAAAGAAAAGAAGAAGAAGAGAGATTTGGGAGAGCTATAGTGTACTTTCATATAATGTGATTATATAGTGCAGATAAAATGATATAGTTTTATTCGCTTTATTTTTAAAACTATATCATTTTGATCCCATACATTTTGATAACAATTTATAAGATAAAATAAAACGATATAATTTCGAATGTAAATGAACAAAACGATGTCATGTTATCCATATCACATGCGTACTACAGAGAACTACAGTCTCCTTGAATCCAAAAAACATCTTTGCCTTTTTGGCTGTTGTACTTTTCTATGCGTGTCTTGAAATAATCTCAAAGTAATAAAAGCGAAAACACACACCCAACAGCCCAAAATAGAATCCATAGGAAAGGTTTTCCAAGAAAAGGGATAAATTTTATTGAGTTCAATTTTGTTCACCCTCCATTATACGAGAACACCTTGAGATCTCATTTTGATGATCAAAATCGTCTATTTTATTCTGATTTATTTTTTTTAGTTATCACAAAAAAATTCAACTCAATCGAATATCGGTAAGTGCTTGATCTAAAAGTTTAATTTTTTAATTCGAAACTTTTAATTTTTAGAAATTAAAAACTATATTTTAGATAAAATAGTTACCGATATCCGATTGAGTTGAATTTTTTTGTGACTACTTATAAATATATTAATCAGAACAAAATAAATAATTTTAATCATCAAAATAAAATCTTGAGGTGATCCCTACGGAGGAGGGTGAACCAACAGAGTAAACAAAATTAAACTCAATTTTACTTACCTCTCTTGTGATATCTGACAAATACGGATATCTTTTTTGTGATTTTTTAAATTGCACATACCTCCTCCTTCAAATAATGTTGTGTGTCTTGTATCGTATTGACTGGCACCAGTATCATAACAGTATCAGCCCACCTTTGTACTAGTCCAATCACTGTACCAATACAAGAGTGGAATTTATTTCACTCTCTCTCTCTCTGGTAAACCATTTTTTCTTTATAGTTGTTAATTCTAATTTTTTGTCTTAAAATTTAAATTTTTTTTTTATTTTCTTTAAATTGTTCTTGTTGAGATGAGTGAAGAAAAAACCAAATTTTAGATAATTAACTTAAAAAAATAAGTTAAGACGGAAAATAGTTGATGTGAGAGAATTACTCAATCAATGCGGGATCTAAATTTTGTCTTGAGTTAAAAAGTTAATTTATTTTTAACTAAAATAGAAAAATCATTTTTTGTTGAAAATGGTAAGTTTTTTGTGATATTTTGTGATATATTGTATAATTTTTTTATTTGTTTCAGAAAGAGGAGTTGAAAAAATATAATAATAATTAAAAAATTAAGATTATAAAGAAACTAAAAATAATAAAATGTAATATTTTTAAGACTTTTGTCCATATTTTTTTACTTTCTAGATTTATGTTTTAAGACAAATGATTAGTTCAAAACATTTGTCATGAAATAATAAAATTTTGTATCAAGTGAAGATGGAAACAAAAAAAAAAATACCATAAAATATAAATTTTGACAGTTCAAGGTCAGTGAAGGGTACATATCTTACACTAAATCATTTAATCATATTGAATTGTAAAAGTTCAATTGATAAATATTTAGAATATAAAAAATTGGTCTTGGGTACTTTTCTTTTCAATTATGTTTTGTCCTTATTTGAATTTTTTTCGTAACATTTTGTTTTGCGACAATGTTTTTGAATTATTTATTCGTCTCTACGAGATATTTAAAAAAAAAAAAGAATACTATGTACAAAAAATTAAAAATTAAAAAAATTAAAAAAATCTGTCCGTTTCGAATTATATTTTTCTTTAGTAATTTTTAAACATTTATAACATTTTATTTTCTTCTTTGAAGAGTACAAAAGTTGACTTCATGAACAAAAATTGAATTTCTCTAAAGAATAAGAAATACGTTTCCAAATACAAAAGGTAATAATTTCCAGTAATTAATTTTTTGATTTTAAATTACTATTAATCTTATATATGTAGTAATGATCGAGGAGTATTAGAATTTCCATCATAACAGTTTTGTTTGTATAGATAAATCAGAATGTTAAAGAAGTATTAGAATGATTTGTCTAATTTTAAAAAAAATAAGTTTTTGACTTTTTAAATTTATTAACATTCAAAATAGTATTAAAATTATTTATCTAAAGTTTATTAACATTCTCATCTGCATGTTCTCTTTAAATTTCTGAAATTTTGTTCTACTTGTTTTTCACTTTTTTATGAATAAATAGTAAATTTTATTTCACCAAATAAACCGACACTGGAAATAGAAATCTTCCTTTGGGACAAAATGATAAAAGTATTGCACCAATAACAGACGTGAAACAACGTCTCTGACAGAAGAGGTATATGCAATTTTAGACTGCGGGAGAGGTGTCATTTAAGTGGAATTTATTCCAAAAAAAGTAACCTAAGCATGCAAATACTTGAGTTGATTGTACTTATGTGTCTTGATGATGATTCAGTTGTAATATTTTTTATTAACTTTGAGATTTTAATTAAAAAAATTGTATTAATCATTTAATCTTGAGATTTTAATTGTTTAAATTCAGAATTTCAAAATTAATGGAAGCCGCTCGAGCAACTTTAGACCACTCAAGCAAATTGTCGTTTAACAATACTCCGAGAAAGGAATCTCCAGAGGTTTCTTCACATTCATAGCTATATATTAATTCAAGATTTTTTACTGATTAATGGATTTACATCGAATTCTTAGGATTCTAAGACCAATTATCAAATTAATTCAGGTTTAATGACAGATTATTGCATTAAAATGAGAAATCAATATGGGAAAATTCATGATCAATGTTGATGGAGTTTAGATTTGGAAATCATGTGGGATTTTCTCTCCTTCACTATATAAAAATTGTCTTAATCCTAATAATCTTGCACCAAAGTTTTGTAATCTAGAAATCGGAAAGAAATTGTGAGGTTATTCTTGGTATTCTTGAGTTAAAAAATACCCTAGTTACGGTCTTGTCATATTTTCATCAATTCTACTTCAGTCTCTCGCTGTTCCTTAGGATCAAGGTAAGGTTCTTTACCTCCAACCCATAAGAATTTAGTTTATGTTTTCAATTTCTATTTCTAACTCAGTTTGCATGTTGTTAGGGCTTGATTCGAGTTTAGTTGTAGAAATTGAAAAGTGGTAAGTTTCTAGAAAACGAAAAGTCGCTCGAGCGAATTCTAGGCTGCTCAAGCGTCTTTGTTAAAAATTCAAAATATTGTTCTGTTTCAGAAGGCTTTCTGTCAGATTCTGAAATTGGGTAGCCCACTCGAGAGAGATTAGGCTGCTCGAGTGACTTGTTCAAATTCTAAAATTTTACAGAATGTTGATTGGTATGTCGGACACTATCTAGACTTGAAAACACACCTCGATAGCATGAACACACTGCATAGGCTTCCACCGCACACGTTCTAAGTTCACGGGACTGTTCGACCATGTTAATCGTGTGTTGACCATGCTATGATACTTATAAAATGGTTGGTTTGTGCAAGTAGTTATAAAGTAGATTTGCGTGATTCAAGAAGTAATAGTATGTTTTAGGTATGGCCATCGTGTTATCTAGGGAGTTGTTGATTAATTGATGTTACAACTATTGTGCTACTGGAATGAACGTGATACAATTGTCGGGCTGTTGATTTGAGTATAGTACAGTCGTCGTGTTGTCTGAATATCCGTGAAATTGATAGACCATTGTTGTCATGATATCATTGTGAACATGTTCTATCTTGAAATTATGTGAGGGAAAATCTAGAGTGAACGTTAGGAATACCGATTCGAATGTCACTTGAACAAGATAGCGCAGGGTGTTGGGTGAATATTATAAGGTAATGAAATTGTGTAGAACCCAATAAAAGACAATAGAAAGAAAAAACAATAAAGGCTTTGAAGGTCGTCGCGCCAATGTTGGGTTACGGCGGTTTGAGTCCCACCTAACCAGTTTTTGAGTTCAAGTCCTAATATTCCATGTGAGTTCAAGTCTCATCGGGTGTTGTCCTATTTGTTTATAAGGACCGGAATTAGGAGGAGTTGGAGATAGTTGAAGGTGATAGTTAAGGACACAATGTCTTGGGCGTCCTTAAGTTGGTAAAGGAGAAACGACTAAGTTTCATTGATACTTGATCTGCTTACGCTGTGTCTTGGACGGATCTAGTAAGGGTGATGTAGTTATTGATCTGAGTGAATGGTAGAAAGTTTCTTTCTTGCCGGGTCAGTGCTCAAGTCGAGTACATAACCTTTGACTACAGGCCCTGAGTAATTAAGGACTGGTCAATATCAACTAAGTGTCTAACACTAGATAGTGGGGTAGCATACATAGTTCCTACGTGAAATTTCTACAACGAAAACACAACATATATACAAGTTTACTTTACTGTTCAGTTTTAGTCAGTTATTATCTGTTCTGTGTTATATCATGTGGCATGCCTGTCTATCCCTTTTGGGTTTCATTTCCGAGTAATATTTCTTACTGAGCTTAATTATTCACTAGAGTAACTTTTTTGTCCCTTGGCATTTCATGCCAGATAAAGATGAGCAGACAGAGCTTTCAAAACCACAAGAAGAACTAGTGGTCACCAAAGAATAGTTCAACATGTGACCCCGCCTTATCTTTATTTTGCTCTATCATTTAATTGGAATACCTTTGTAAATCCAGAAGGGGCATTTTCCTCAATTCCGTTCCACACTATGTAATCTACTTTTAATAATTAAACGGGTTATTCTTTAATAATTATTTTGACAAATATAAAAGGATTAAATTAACGTTGCTGAAATTCAGGTCGTTACAACTAGATTTATTTTGATACGTTGGCACAGTTCATTATTTAAATAGGGTTGAGTACATCAATTATGTTAAAAATTAGATTGATTGGACATTGGTCAATATAATTTCAGAATGTACTTTTCTAACGTTAGATTCGAATTATTAAATTCAAGATAAATATGCTTGGGATCACGTATTAGTATTAGTAGATTACTCGTGTCTACGGCATTATCAATATTAGAATTCAAATTTGACTACTGCTCAAAAATTTTATCTGAATTTTAGTTTTGAAAAATTTTAAAATTTCAACATAAGGTAATTTTGACGTGATAACAATTATGTTCTACTTTATCTTGTCAAGAAAATTGAAGTTTCAACATTTGATTGATCATAAGACAGATGAAGTATCTAATAATTTGAAAAATAAGAGAAGTCAAAATAATTTTAAAAATATCAATGGAGTCAATGTATTTGCTCAAAACTCAAGAGAGATTAGTGTAATTCATCCAAAATTTAGTAAATTCAGGCCGTTAAATTGTAATAATCTTAATCGTTATTATGAAAATATATTCGAAAAACTCGACACTATTATGTATTATAATAAATATATTCAATATCAATTCGTTTTTCTAATCTTGGTAAGACGTAGGGAAAAAAATTAAATTCAAACATGAAACCCAGCACGAGAAAACTCACAAAGTCAATGAGAGGGCCATCTAGTTGACGTCCAAAGAGGATCACCGCCAGAATTTTTTACCAACAAGGCATTGGAAAAATGACTAGGGCATCACAGGACACTGTATAATTACTCCTGTATTAAAACACCTAGGTATGCGCGGCGTATGCAAGGGCTCCTGCTCCGGGTCATATGACACCTTCTCCCGAGGTGCAACTGAATTATGCGTCTCTGGATCAAATCCAGATTGCAGATACGGTAAAGCCACTCGCAGGAGAACACGTGTTAGTTGTCACTACTGAGGAATTTCTATTATACCCTGCTTCGCTGCCACGTCGCCCACCCAAGTTAATATGTTGTTTTCAGAACAAAACATATAATAGTTTATTATATAAAAAACAAATAACGATTACAAGATTTGAAAACTAAAAAAACCGCAGCCATTGAAAGAAACAAAATAAAACCAGACCGAAAGGTCGGAACAACGAAATAAACTAGTTGAAAACTATTATTTTGCTCTTAAAAGTAATTTAGAAATAATCAAGATGTGCATTTAACTTAAGCATATACTCATTGTCAGTTGATTGTCGCCTCCCTTACCAAGAGAAAATCAAGAGTTCATCATTGGAATTTATTATCGTACACACGTATTGATAGCGGTCAAGCAAAAAATGCAAAAAATAGAAAAAATCTCAATATGTGGACCTTATATTAATGTTTGGTGGAGAGACAGCCTATTCCAAAAATGCCGAATAATTTCTCCACGTACGGGGAGGAAGAGAGAGAGAGAGAGAGAGAGAGAGAGAGAGAGAGAGAGAGGCGGGGTGTCCCAAAATAGTGACAGTACTTGCTTTTAGGTAATTCAAAAACTTTAGAACTAGTATTAAACGCCATTGGTAAACGATTTTTCTCTAGATTGGGTATTTTGACGTGTATATGTGCTTTTCTTTTAAGAAAAGAAAAGTCTAAACTCTAAGAAAACTTACCCAAAAATTTTTCCGAATTCAAAAATCAATAGTCATGATTCACTTAAATTTACAAGACATTGATTTTGAATTCGGAAAAGTTTTTAGGTAAATTTTCTTGACTTGTAACACTCATCTTTAAGAAAATGACACCACATCTGATGGCTATGGACAAGGGCATTGACGTGTATATTTGCATGCTCTCTCTATCTCTCTCACTCAAACGATATTTAACTTTATCGTCGAAAAATTTTTAGTTGAAAATTACTTTCCAGTCTTAGAACTTTTATGTGCGTGAACCGCTGTAGAAGCATGAAGGCCACCATCTAAATTTTCAACATCATCACTGTCTATATAGACCATCTAGACCATGATTTCATTTTGCTGAATTCTGTGTGTAACGATTGTTTATAGGAACGTTTCAATTTATCCACAATGTAGGAGTCCACAGCGTATAAAATCTTGTGGGCGTAGGGGCCATCGCAACCCACCGTAATTTTGGAGCTTTGAGGCACAAGAGTACAAATGGAGCACGACACGGGTGCTGCACAACCCATAATTGAGTTTTTTTTCCTAATTTATATACATTAACAGTTAAAACTAACTAAGAGATGAGCAGGATTAATGACTAATTAATGTATTTAACCATGGTCATGTTTTCTTGTAATCTTTTTCCAAAAAAGGACGTCTTACTTTTAAATTAATTCTACTAAAAACAAAATTGGAATCAATACAAAAGAAAATTATGTTCTCCTTTTTTTTCATTTTTTCTTTCTTTTTAACTTTATATAAGACCTGATATCTAGGGCACGAAAACAGGCACGACACGGGCACATGAACAACACAATATAGTATGTGTCGCGCCCATATACTAGGTCCGGTCTAGAGTTTTTGAACATGACATGACACAACATAGCACGTTTAACAAACGAGCCAAATTAGGCAACGAAGCATATCGGGCAGGAAAATCAACTATCAAGGTCAACACAAACACGCCTTATTTAACACATGTATGCATAAAACCCGCTGAACGAATAAAGACACCCATAATAAAGAAGAAACAACCAAAAGGAAACGAACTATGATCAACTATCAATGCTCAACCTTAACGAGAATGACCCTAACTTTTCAATTAGAAATGTAGAGGTGTGGCTAACTCGACAACCCAGTTTGATAAATTTCAGCCAATTACTATCAACAAAATACTATTTGAGCAAAATGAAAGACTCGTCTACAAATTGGTGACAGTATCATCATTCGATCCAAATCAGTGAGTGGGTAATTGAAAGCCTCACATACCCAAATAGTGATTGTTATATTTTCATATTTCCAAGGCATAGTTATGCCGAAGACACTACGATGGGACTTCTTACCCTGTGAATCCCATCACTCCACATATACCAACCAAATGAATACTCATTTCTCACCCTTTTGCTCCAACTTTCCAGCTTAACTGTAATATTGAAGCTCTTCTTCTCCCCTACGTAACTAAACTCCAAAACTTTTGGAGAGATATCAATGTAGTACCCATCTGGGGGCATAAACATTGAAGTGTATACACTTTTTGTGCTACCAACATGTGTCACAGTCCTGATCACTGTCACGATGCCTTGGAGTTCCGCGATAGCAAGAGAGGGATAATTGAGGTTACTTGGTGATGGAATTTGATCAGGACAGTGGAACGATGGATCGAGTTTAGTGGCGTCGGTGTTGCAGAGGAAGAGAAGGTAGTCGTTGTATGTTGCATCGTAAACAAGACCAGGATTAGCAGCTTTGGCTGGTTGGAAGTGGCCAGCTCCGTAATGGAATGGGGTGGCTGAATTTCCCATAGCATCTGTTATTGGTGCATACATGGTGTTATTTGTCCCGGCTGCAAAAGAGGAAGCAAAAATCCATGAATTAAGCCCAAAAAACTATCTGGAGAGCTGAAAAATACGAGATATAGTATTCCACGGTCCTAGCCTCTTAGGCCACCACAGTTCATTGTGTTGGATATAAAAGGACCCAGGACTTGCCATTTCACTTCTAAGTATTAATCCTTATGTTTTCCAAGAGGTGGGTTCAAATTAAGTGGCCCAGAGGTTAGACCACAAGTGGTTAGCCGTCGGGTCTTAAGATGGCGTTGAGATCTAGAACTACAGACTAATTTCGAGGGGAAAAAAGGAAAAGCACCTGTGGTCATAAGGGCGGATCTTATTGCAGCACTGCTCCAATTAGGGTGAATGGCCTTGATGAGTGCAGCTGCAGCTGCCACATGAGGGCAAGACATTGAAGTTCCAGAGTCAATGTTGTACTTCACAACTCGGTCATCTTCGGGCAACTTTGTGGGAGAGGATGCTTCGCTCCATGCGGCCAAGATATTGAGTCCAGGTGCAGTGATGTCAGGCTACCAAAAGAGCAGAAGGAGTTGGTAAACTTAGTTTAGGAAACCATTAAAATGATATTGAAGCTACTGGAAAAAACTGTCCCTTTTATGGTATAAAAAGTCTACAGAATACGTATAGTTTATTACATGCAAGAACATCATTGATATGATCTACTTATCTAAGCGGAATGAGGTGTGTAAGTATGTAACTCATATCAATGATGTTTTTGTGGCATGGTCGAGCAAAAGACAAGTTCAACTTTGAAAGCTTCTTTAACCTTTCATCATAATAGATTTTGGTTATGGCACAATTGACTTTGGTTATTGGTTAATCGGAAAACATAAGCCCCAATTTTTTTGGATTTATTCACAATGGGCTTATTTTTTTACTATTACAACACCCTCCTAAAAATTAAGCAAATTTTGAAGGTCCAAAGCCCAAGTCTTGTTTGTCTTGCCTCATAAACAACTCATTCATCAAAGATGGGTTTTAGCTGAAAAGTGCAGTTGCCGCATCATTATTGGAGAAGACTATGAATAAAAAAATCCAGAAAGAAAAATATTTTCCCTTTACAGTTACCGAAATCTCAATGTTGTCATTCGTCATTGTTGTAGTGTTATACTATAATGCTAGACCACTTTTTCTTAATCCATGATGATGTCCAGAATTTAGCCTACTCCCTTTCTGACATCTGCGAGACAAATTTCCATGCCACTGTTTACCTTAAGTATATTAGGTTGGAGGCCATTCGGACCCATGGAAGAGAAGGCTGCCATGAACGGTGCTGGTCTACTGCTCAAAACAGTTTCCGGTGCAATCAACATCGCTGTTGGACTATTACTAGCTCTAATATAGTCGAGAATGGTGACTGAATCATTAGAAAACACTGCTGTTCCGGGAAGCACATGAGCATCAACAGATATCCCAATGCCATTCACAGGGTTTTGTAGTATGAAACCAATCCCACCAACACTTTTCACCTCCAAACCCTTCTCGACGTTAAATGAATACCCACTTTGGCACAGAACAATTTTTCCTTGGACGAGAGCTGGTGAGAGAGTTCCATGGAGGCATAGCCTGGAAAAAATTCATGTACAAGAATAAGGCATTGGAGATTAATACAACCACTAGTTTATAAAATTGTAGTGGATGCTAAAGGAAGATAATTACCCAGTCGTGTCTTTCGTGGTTGTGCCAGGGATTTCCGAGTCACCTGCATAAACTAGTGGGTACATCTTTTCCAGCTTAAACGGTGTCACTGTCTGTCCCTATGTATGGATCAGAGAAGAATATTATACAGTATGAAACAAATTCGACATATGTGTACAATATGGTTTCTCTCCCGTCTAGTGAATGGACTAGACCATTCAGGTGAATTAGTTTAATGGCCTCGTTATGTGAAGTACTTTGATAACCAACTAATAAATGTGTGCGCGCGTGTGTATGCGTGCACCTGCCCGTGTGTGATTATGCAAACCACATGGTTTGGTCGATTTTGTATTTTTCTTTTGTAGTCTTTTCTAAAAGTCATACTTTTCGTCCTTGTAAATTTCTCTTTGCATAAATACAGAGAAATCATATGGCTATATACTTGTCAAATCCATCTAACTTCCTCCGCGGATGAGTTATAGGCCAACAATATTGCAATCAGGACCAGATGGTTCACTCTTTCATTGGATTGGAGAGAAGCAGGACCAAAAACAAAAAGAACCAACATATTTCTATCTGGAGCTTAGTCAGAAAGTTCTTGTTTGGGTAGAAATGTCTGCTAAAATAGAAATGCATGTTACCTCAATTTTCTTGCCATTTCCTAGTAAAACTGGGGAACTGAACACACGGTCTATGCTACTTGCGCCAACCGTGAACATCCAAGGAGCCACATTTCTCACAGTTGAAGGACCAGGGCCTGTATTACCAGCACTGCACACTACCACAATATTTCTCTTCACAGCATGTAATGACCCAATTGCAATCCCATCTTGTTCATATGGGGCAAGACTAAATGGCAAGATGGAGATGCTGATTACATCCACCCCATCGGCAATGGCGTCGTCGAAGGCCGCAATCATGTCCTCATCAAAGCACGTGTTCCCCTCTACTTTAGGCTTACCTGGGATTGGCCAGCACACTTTGTAAATGGCAAGGCGGGCCAGTGGGGCCCCACCAGTAGCTGTGCCATTTGCAAAGCCGCCGAGGAGTGAGATGTCAGTGACTCTTCGACCTCCAACGGTTGAAGCCGTGTGAGTTCCATGCCCATCTTTGTCTCGGGGTGACCGATAATCCAGTGTGATGTTTAGAGGTCCATAATATGCTTCATATCCCCTTAGGTAGTATCTAGCTCCAATTATTTTCCTGCATAACATTAACATTGAATCACATTGGCTTTTCCATTTTGAACCACTAAACATCATTCATATAAGAATGCATGAAACATTCTCTCCAATGTGCCTCCCACCGTAGATGACTTCTCACCTTGTCAAATGCATAAGTAACAAAAATACCACCAACTGTGTATAACATAATTCACGTACAAAATTTGTCATGTGAAAAACTCGTGATAATTCTTTCACAATTAAACGACCCAATAATGGTTGTTGTTATGGTATGAAATAAAAGCACTACAGTCTACAAAAGTTGGTATCATTAGATTTTGTCTAGAATATCAGTACAAATAGAAGACTCCGGATTGTGTTTTCAAAATTGTCCTAACTCCTAATGAGACACAAACTTTCTGATCAAAATAAAAAAGTAAAAAAATGTTGTCTTAAGTCAATCATTTTCTCTCGTTCTACTTTTATGGTGGGCAATATGTGCACGTTAATTTTCTGTTACCTGTTACAATGAGATGGTTCAAAATCATCCCCATGTTGGCAGGTTCCTTTCCATGAAGGTGGAATGGGTCTCATCCCTTCATCACTAAAACTCTGCGACTCTGGCCATACTCCTGTTTAAAAACCAAGAGAGTGGCAACATAAATTTGCTAGTATCATTTGAAATCACAACACTTGTACAAAGAACCTACTGGGATGATTACTGTGTGAAAGGACCTACCGAATGGAAAGGAAAAGATGAGAAACCATCAAATTTGTTTAGGGACAACCTTATTTTCTTAAAGTCTGTAGGAAAAATACCCACGTTTCTAGAAAACGCCAAGTTATGGGAAGCATGATCACACATGCTAGCTTTGACCCAAGTTAGAACATGTACAACAATGACTAAGTAAGTTACCTAATGAACATTCTAAAATATCATTTTAGCTAGTCATTTTTTCTTTCAGAACTTCAACAACACTCTTCATTTTAGCTATTATCTATTAAAACATGCATTTATGCTTTTCTAATTTTTTCTTTACATTAAACTAGGGACGAGAGATATTGAAAGAAATCAAAGAAAACTAATAAAATATTGTATTGCTCATGAATAGTGCCTAGGCAAATGAAGCTAGGCACTATAGCAAAATGCATTTTAGCTAGTCTACTATTGAGGCTGTTGGAGGGTTGATTTTATGATTTTAGCCAACTAAACTGGCTAAAATACTAATTTAGCTAATTTGTTGTACATGCTCTTATGTCTTAATATAAAGGGTAACTGATGGCAAAAAGTACGATGCATGTTTTTTTTCTTTCACAATTACTTTTAGATATTCCTTCTTGTTTACGGATTGATTTAAGCATTGTAGTGTTTTCCGACCGACACTAGCTAGACAACACTAGCTAATTCTTGCTTTTGCATTTTTAGATAAATTTAAGGACAGCTTTCCGATCAAGTACAAGTCAGATGATCATTCAGTTGAAGGATTCCGGCCCCAATTTAGTGACCACAATGGAGCCTTTCTGTTTCTCTTCATCTTCGTCTTTGTCATCGACTTCATCACCCTCCCTTGTATCCAAAATCTCCAATCTCTATTCAATACAACATGATGCCTTTGGCAGGCGATAGTCTGGGCTGGACTAGCTCTACACTTGAGAAGACAGTCATTGATCCTCAACACCTAACATAGTGGTTCACGAGACCCTCTTGCTTCTCCAGACAAAACCACCATTGACCACCATTCTTGAGCCTACATTGAGCGCCTTGAAGACATAATCAATGAGAAGGATTAGCTCCTTCACCATTCAAGAGGAGTTCACAAAGTTGCAAACAAAGTTCCATTCTCAATGCTTAGGTGGTGGATCTCGCTCAGGTGGGCACCATGACTACCGATGTAGAACGACATCCCCCGAACAAGGATTTTGGCTAAGGACAGGTTGGGGAAGCCAGAAGTGCCGAACATCGAGATGGTGGTAGGGATAGGTTTCGGGTTCTTTATTGGTGTCCCCGTGACGAGCATTGAGAACACCCATGTGTCCTAACCCATCAACGGCTCGGAGCCCTCAGTCGATAACACGCTCTCTCTCTCTCTCTCTCTCTCTCTCTCTCTCTATTTACATTTGTGGCGCGGCCAGCAACAGGACGACTATCCACGAGAGGCAGCTCGATCGACATCAAAAGTGACCACCATAAACACCGCGACGATCGACAGGATGACCACCACAAGTGCCGGTATTGAAATTACACTATCACCCCTCTATTGTTTATAATTATGCACTTGGCCTTTGTCATTACATTAGTCACACTTCGACCCTGAACGTTGTTACATGTACTTTTACCCCTAATTTATTATGTTTTCACATTTACCCCTATATTATGTTAACTACAATTTTAACCCTAGATTATGATAATTATATAATTACTTCTATACTTTATTAATTATAATTTTACCCCTTCTTATATATAATTACACATTTAATCCCAACCTACTTGTTACACATTTACTTATATTAATTATATCTTTACCCTAGTTTACAATAATTAATACATTTACTCCTGACTCTGAAAGTATAGTAATTACACGTTTGTCCCTAGCATATGTTATTTATATATTAACCCTTCCACGTTATACCAATTACCTATCAGCCCCAACTTAGGTTATTCATAGATTGATCTCTCAATTTATATAAATGTTATGTTACCCCCAAGTATGACCATTTAATGTAATATCTATTATGTTCACAACTCATGGAATTCATTATCATCATTCACATGATCTTATTCTGAATCATGATTTGTAGATGACGTTTCTGTGCTCAATTATTATAAATCTCATCCCAATCAAAGCCATGCCATGAAACATCATATAACTCATTTATGTGTAAACACCCTTTCACACTTCAATTTATTATTCTCCCATAGTTATTCGATTATGATAGAACATTGAGAATCATGGGTAATCGATGGATTTGAAGTTAGGATCCTTGATACACACTCGAATGTTGGCACATGATAGTATAGTCTTGATAAGACTTGGACATTATGAATTATCAGTCTATTGAGACTTAAATTTTATGGTTAAATCCCTGTTGTTATTAACGTGGCAATTATCATGGATTTCGGGCAACGTTCAAGACAACCCGATGGGCAACGCTGTGTCTACTCAAGTTTGATTACGAACAATGTTGTGTCAATCGGGGTTTGGAATATTTGAACTGCGATGTCATTAACAGTGATGCGATACTAGGTGAACTTTGACTTGAACCATGAGATGTCATGAGCTGAACTTCTTTATTAGCTGAGTTATGTCATTAGCCGTGTCATGCATTAATCCAAGTTATGCATTGAGCCAAGTTATATTGTTTAGTTGTATTGTCTCCTTTCTAATAAAGTCTAGTTGTTGGCACGACATACGAAAAATATAACGTTTGGGAACATAACGATTGAGAACATGGCGGACATGAGCCAATAGTCGGCAATGACATTGGTTGGGAGCACAAATGGCATAGTGGTCGGGATCATTATCAGACGAGAACATCATAAATAAAAAAATCTTTAGTACTTACCATGACGTGATAATTATCACGATCAAAATGGTTGAATTGGCAGATGGAAACATTAGATATTTGATAGAATCTTCATGGTGTTAAGGGCATGAACCGTTTACGTTGTCAGTACCAAAGAGGGTCCTGACATGTCCTTTTATGCGATAATGTATGTAAGCTCAGTTGATATTTTATAATGCAACAATTATCACAATTGATGAGTAACAGTGTCAACACCTCAGTCATGGCTTTGATGGGTTCTGACATGCTCCAAATTTAGCATTGTGATAATTAGCACATTCGAGACTGAATGACTTAGTGAGTTACATTTTGAATTGAAAATTTCACTTAAACTCGTGATAGTATGATCTGGCTTCATTATTGACATCTTTTAATTATCACACTTACGTGTTATTGTTTTCAATATAACTATGCATCATTCATTGTTGTCATGCACATAAATTGGAACATAAGATCAGTATGATAACTTATTGAGCCTCATCACTCATGGTGGTACACATAATTGTACATTCTACACTTGCCATTTCACACTAGGTACTGAAGATAGATAGAACTCAAGACTCGAGACATCCGACCGACTACGAAGTCCATGATGAGGACTTCATCAGGCCTTAAGTTTACGTAGAATCTAGATGCTCTGTAACTGCACTTTGAAATATTATTTGGGATGTATTTCATGTGTTTGTCAAGTTTAATTTTAGATTTAGATGTTATACCAATTATATTTTTATTTTCCCTTTATTTATGGAAAAAATATTTTGAATTTTTTTATTAACGTCTCTGAAATTCGGGGTTGCATAATTTTGTAATCGTGTTTTCATGCTATGTTTTTTAAATGAGTACTAAGAATATAGTAACACAATAAGGCTTTCTTTTTTTCAAACTAAAATATTTTTTTCTGTAAAGTGAGTTTTTTCCCAAAAAAAAAAAAATTTGTTTTTGCTAAATGGTGTTTGGTTGGTAGTCCAAATTTATTCTCATGAAAATATTTCATAAAATAATAGTACCAACCAGACTTATGGCTGCTTTAATTTTCCAAAATCTAAAGATGTTAAGTTTTGTTGTGATCACTAATAAAAAGCACACTCTTATATTATAGAGAGATATGAGCCTAGAGGTACTAGATAGAAGAAATTCTTTTGGACACCTTGTTTATGCAAACTGGTAATTCGGTTAAGCATATATATGTTTATATGTCTATGTGTAATTATATGTGTGTGAAAAAATTTGGACACCTTTTTTCTAAGTCTATTTTTCTCAAATCACCGTGCTCAATCAACATTGCCGTGGCGCAATAAAGCAGCTCGGTTCGGATTGGCGCGCAATCGCTCCTCGGTCGCTTCTGAACATTTTTTAATTTCATTTCTTCTAGTACGCTTTGCTCGCTTAGCTCAAGTTTGGCGCCAATCGAGGGCCTAACTGGTCCCCTCACACTATTTAGCGCGCTTCTTATGTGTTCTTTGTGTGCTTGTAGATTAGATGAATAGCGTTCACTTGATGCCAATTGTGGGCGTGCGTGTGCTACCTTGGTATCAGTTTTTGATTATTTTCTAATGTCAACGTTTTGAGAGGGTTATAGCAAGCATACTTTTCTAAAGTTAGGTACAAGAAATTAAGTAGTACACAACAACTACAAAAGTACTACCTTATTTGGCTATGTGAGATTATATATATGGTTTGCTATATCTAATTGAATCTCATTTTGTTGCAATTTTGAGAGATCCCTCGTTTGCTTATCACTCGTTTTTCATATTATCACATTTCATGGATTGGGTGCCTGCTATATTTAATTGTCTGAAAGATTATAGAGTCATGTATCGAGCTTGAAGGCGAATTGAATAAAAAAAGAAATATGGAATTTTTAGACTACTATAGCTATGCAACAAAATACCATAACGTAGTTTCGAATTGAGATTACCGCTATCCAAGACTCCAACAATGACGTCTTTTCCACCGTTGGCTTTCTGTAGGAGTTCGTCTTCTTCTTCTTCTTGTCTATTATCATTCAAGTGTTGTTCTCTTTCAAGCAAGTTCACAAAATCCCATGACCTAGTAGTTTGAAGACTGTATCTTCTCGGCCGGCTTTTGAAAACTGAAATCACTTCCTGCATCTCTGGTTCAACACCCATAATATTCAACCAAAAATAATGAGGAAGATTAGCTGATTTGATATCCAAACAAGAAATGTACGTTTGCATGCTTTAATTTGCAGTTTCAGAGGGAGAGAATATTACATTTATTTTTATGATATTTAATTTGTATAGTAATTAATTTGTACATTCAAATAATATAAATTAGATAAATATATATTTTTTATAATTTAATTTTAGTCACATATATGCTTATTAATCCGTGCATAACACAGGTTTGTTGCTCTTTGCAAGTTTTGGTTGTTACACCCTAACTTTTATTTTATTTTTATCAGATCGCTCTTATATTGAATTATGATTTTTAGTAGCAGTTGAAATTTCGAGGGCATAAATATCAGTAAAAAAAGAAAATTGTATTGGGTTAATTATATATTTTTAATATTAGAGTATTTTTTTTTATAGGTAATTATTTTGTATTAAATTGTTGTTCATTGTATAAATAGCTGGATGGGCTAGGTTTTATTAAGGTTGGGGTTTTCTAAAAGCTTATAAGCAATAGCCGCAGGTTTCCCTTTGAGCAATCTGGTAAGTTGAATCAGACCCCTTCCAATTTCTTTCGTCTATTTCCCAATCTTTTATGTCCGTCAATCGTTAAGGGAAATAGTAATAGATTGGTGGTGTGGGTTGGGTTGGGTTGGTCCACAAAGAGAGAGAGAGAGAGAGAGAGAGAGAGAGAAAAAAACTATGTGGTTCGGACTGCAAGTAAAAAAAACAAGTGGTCAGTGGTCTTTTTCCTTACTTTGTCTTTTGTAGATGACATAAACCCCACATGCTTTACACACACATATATACTTGGCTATAGATTGGTTAGTAAATGGAAGTCAAGGTTTGGAAATGTTACTGGTACTGTAGGAATATTGAAGATGATGTTTTAGACTTTGAATAATATAATCTTAAGTTTTTTTTGGGTTTAGGTATTTTAACAACAATTATACTTCTAGGTTAATTATGCTATTGCTAGGTTTAGAATAGGTAGTGATTTTATGTATTCTTTATCTTGTAACAGGTTAGCCTCATTTGTTTCGTATTTGAATCGTGTTGTCTTCTAATTCAGGTAAGTGGTTAAGCATGTTACGTATCTTCGAACTTTACCCATATCCTTAAAAGTTATTATTTTAACAATTTATTTATTCATCATAAATTGAAAAGTATA